>VDFB02061029.1:0-36514 GCA_007258455.2 Sequoia sempervirens
TATCCCATAAATATCCCTTTCTTTTTGGAAGGTTCAAGTTTGAATCTCTTTTGCTTGGGCACATGAATATAGACGGGACAACCAAAAATCCTAAAGTGACTAATGTCAGGTTTTATGCCAGTGAAGGCTTCTTCAGGAGTTTTGTTGTCAATATGAGAATGAGGACATCTATTTTGGATGTAGACAGCAGTCCTAGAGGCTTCAGCCCAGAAAGAGGTTTCAATGTTTTGGTCAAGTAACATTTCTTTGGCAGCTTCTACAATGGTTCTATTTTTTCTTTCAGCGACCCCATTTTGTTGAGGATTGTAAGCCACTGTAAACTCCCTCTTAATTCCAACACTCATGCAGAATTCCTTAAAAAATTCAGAGGTGTATTCTTTCCCATTGTCAGTCCTTAAGGTTTTTATTTTCTTCTCGGAGAAGTTTTTTGTAAGTGCTTTGAACTCTTTGAACCTTTTTGAGGATTTCTATTGACTCTTTACACTTAAGGAAATATCCGTGTTTTCCCAGAGAAGTCATCTATAACATGACATAGTAAAGAAATCCTGCTTTAGAAGGTACAGACATGGGTCCACATAAGTCAGAATGAACCAGATCTAACACATTTAGAGTTTTGCTCAAACTAGTGGGAAAGGATCCCTTTGAATTCTTTCCTAAGGAACAACCTTTACAATTTCCTTCATGAGATGATTTTAACTTAGATAATCCTGTTACAAGTTTTTCCATAGAAGGTAGGGCACGGAAATGAAGGTGTCCTAATCTTCTATGCCAAATTTCATTTGAATCAAAGGTGTCAAGGGTAAGGGCTTGATTGACTTCAGTGCAAAGTTTGTAAAAGTACCCTTGTCTCACACCTATGATTTGGGCTTTCTTGATTGTTGAGTTCTTAGGCCATGCTAGAACTTTCCCATCCATGAAAGTAACTCTATAACCATTGTCTTCAAGTGTAGAGATGGATATGAGATTCCTCTTTATACTAGGTACAAATAAGACTCCAGTGAGTTGAAGGGAGAGACCGGATTTCAATGTGATGGAACAAGTTCCAACCCCTCTTACTTGATGTGTAGAGTCATCCCCAATTGTTACATCTTCATCAGACTCTTCAGACATAGTGTTTAAGTTTTCTCTAAACCCTGTGATGTGCCTCAAAGAACCACTATCAATTACCCAGTTGTTGAAATTGTTAGATACTTGACTAGATAATGTTGAATAGAACACAAAGTTCTCACATGATCTGAATTTGTCTTTCCTACTTTGGCAAAGGATGCTTGTTTCTTTGATCTATCAGGGCATTTCATTGCATAGTGGCCATATTGATCACACCTAAAGCATTGCACTTGAGAAATGTCTTTCTTCTTAGAAGATCCCTTTCCATTGGAATTTCTCTTTCTTTTAAAAAATCCTTTCTTGTAGGAGTTTTTCTTATTCCTTTTATTAGACGATGTGTTGAGTGCATGAATATCTTCATCTACGTTTTTCTGTTTGTTTTCTTTTGAGGAGAGTCTTGTTTCTTCTTGAAGGTAGTCAGTGCTTAGCCTGTCAAACTTAGGGAGTTTGGATCTTGCACTTATTCCTTGAACAAATGACTCTCATGAGTTTGATTTTGGACTCTTGTACACTCGGCACGATCCTAAACTCAGTGGGTTCACAGATTCAGATTGGGCAGGTTCAGTTGATGACAGGAAATCAACATCTGGGTATGTGTTCAGTTTGGGCTCTGGTGCAGTCACATGGACTAGTAAGAAGCAGCAGGCAGTGGCTCTCTCCTCGACAGATTTGAGCATTGTTGAGTATCGGGGAGCAGTAAAAGCAGCATGTTGTTGATCTTGGCTTCGCCGGATGCTTGATTTGAACATATGGTATAACAATTTACCAATTACTTGCGTAATGGGCACTATATGATCCCTAATTGCATCTACTAGGATTTTCATGGCCTTTTCATTGTTTTCTGTCCATTGAGTTTTCTTAGATTCAGACTTTGGTTCCTCCAAGTTTTCTTTCACAAGTGAATCTAGCTTATTCTCTCTAAGGATCATCATGATTCTAAATTTCCATGATGTGAAATTGTCTGCTCCTGCAAGGCGATGTTCAAATCTGATCACACTTGACATTATGAAGAATGTGATGTAAATTCGATTCTAGAAAATACGAATTTTCTTGAGCAGATTTTAGATTTGATTAGGATTCACACAACATGGCTCTGATACCATGTAAATGTAATCAAATCTGTTATATAAAATGATGCTAAAACTGAGAACAAACTAAGGCCAGAGATTCTAAGTGATAAAATTCTAAGACAAAATACGAATTTCTGAATACTTCTCTTAATGCCAGATGAACTGGATGCAGAACATTAATAAATTTCGATGATCTGCATATTCGGAATGGACTCAATATTTGTATTATAGAGACACGCCTTCAAGGGGACACGTCTCTTGAGAGGACGTGCCTCCACACTTGGAGACACGTCTGCTCAAGGGACGTGTTCCTTTGAGCCCGCGAGTTCCAAATCCAAAGAACACGTCTCTTGAGAGGACATGTCTCCACACTTGGAGACACGTCCGCTCAAGGAACATGTTCCTTTGAGCGTGCGGGTGCCTGTAGCCGAAGACCATTCAAGTTTAAACAGTGTTAACAAATACATGCCATCACACATGGCGTCTAAGAATACAAAACTTTATTCAAAGCGTAATTTGTACATCATCTTATTTGAATTTGATTTTATACATGCATTATAAAATCGATTACTTATTTCCAGAAATATTAAGAGCAATAGATCTAATATATACAATGATGATGCTTATAGCAATCATTGTTTATATCAGACCTAAGCTATCATTCATCAATAGATACAAAGGTGGAAATGGAAATTGATCATGTACCATATCCCACAAAGACAAACTACATCACAAGTTGCCAATCCAAACTTTAAATGATAATTTGATTGTACATTTTCTGGCATTTTGTTTGACCATGGAGATCCTAATGAGATCTTAATCTATAGAAATTTCTTCGCCTGATTTTTGAGTTGCCAAGATAAATGAGGAGACTTATAGGAAATGTCTAGTTTGAAGGAGGTGATAAACAAATTGGTTTCCTCTAAGATTTTGAAATGTACTTGACATGTTCTTTTTTTCCCCTCTTTTCACATCCATGTTTTGCTTCCTCCAAGATTTTGAAATGCACATTTTTTTTAAATATTGAGCAAAGACTCAAAGAGTACGGATATAGCTCAGTTGAGCATCATGTTAACGAAACACCAAATTCAGCCACATTATGTGTTCGCTAGACTATTAATGAAAAATACCGAACTAAATTTTTTCGATTTTTGAATGCAATTACAACAACATACACCCATTAGGGTTAGCACTTAAAAACCAAAGCGATGCAAAATTCAACTCTAACCAAGAATGCGCTAGATGACGGCGAGCATATGGTAAGAGGATCTCAATGCAATGTGGAAGGATTAACTCTAATCAAGAATGTGCCCGAGATGGACGAACATATGGTCAGAGGATCCCTACCAACTACAAGCGCTGAAAGTAAACTCAACACGCAAAATGTGCTTTCAATCCCGAAGTGGAAATGGAGCTACCATAGGGCGGAGATGCTAAGAAAGTACAATGCAAATCAATTGTAAATAGGCGGCAAGCCAGCCTCTTCCACTTATTCAGTGGGTATTACAAAGCATGATGAGAATGATGAGAAGAAATGCTGACAGTACTACTGTGCAACTTACAATATATTGAAGAATGCCTGCAAGATCAAGTATTAGAGCTCTTTAAATCGTTGCAATAGTAAATGTGTCTTCCTCAATGCTTATCATGACTCGCTAACACCAACTCAACTCAAATGACAGCCTAAATGCAAACTGATATGACTGTACCAAGGTCTGAAACTAATAACCAGCAACACAAAATCCAATTGAAATGATCACAACTCCCTCAATTCTCAACCAAACGACCCCAAACGAAATGCATTAGCTCCCTAAGACAAAGGCGCCCAAGTAAGAACCAAAAATCAGACCTAAACTTCTGTATCTTTTTTTGTGCACAAATCCCAAGCAAGGACAGAATGGTACGGCTGCAAGGAGGGGCGACTTGGCTCTAAAAAATTAAAGACTCCATCATAAATTCCCAAACTTCACATAAAGGGGCGCCCTCAACTAGCAATTGCATGGGTCGACTACCCAGAACCGGAATAAAATCATACCAAGACTTATGAGGTAAAACTCCAATCTGCAACACAAACCAGCAACTCCATTTTTTTTAATTATTTTGCAAATATAAGGATTACAATGAAGAGACAACAACTACAAAGCAACTCACTACAAAATCACTCAAAAGTAAGCAAACCTCTCCACTAGGTGCTATCTCACAAGCACGAAGTTGAGCCAAGCTAGGAGGCATTCATTCCTCGAAGCGGTCCAACACCATTTCGGCAGCATAACATTACTCAAGATATCAGATAATCCAAATGAAGACCCAAGACCTCCTTTTATAACTTTGTGAACACTCTCCAGAAGCTTCTAGAAACCCTAACTTTTCAAATTTGAAATAACTTCAATTCCCTCCAAGATGGCGTCCCTTTTTCTTCAAGGTAATTTTGACTTTAATTTAAAATAAACTCCTCCACAAGATAGGCGTCCATTTCCAAGCATTGTTTTTTGAGCCTTAGAAAAATATAAAATATCCCCATGAGGCGCCACCCCTCAAAGACCACCTTTTAAAACAACTTAAGTTCAATCACTAGGCTAAGGGGGGGGGGGGTCAATAGCAAAATATAACATTAACACATGACTTTATTAAAATAATTCGAACTTATCTCTCCAATTGTGCCCCCAAGCCAAAAATGAATAAGCCAACTGAACAGTCTGAAGTAGAAAGCCAACTGTGCCGAAACCAACAGGACCACTGCCAGAAATAGAATTTACTAAAAATAGTAAATTCATGAAAGTGCTCGGAATGCCAAGAAAAACCCATCACCGCGAAGATCACGAAAAACCCAAAAGGAATCTGCAGTTCAATCACCAATCCGCGAGCAAAAGAAACCTCCAACCAAGAAACCCTAATTTCACCCCCGAGAAGCCTACGGGTCTCCAGAATAGGCCAATGGTCAATAGAAAAAGTCATGCTCGAGAAGGGGACATTACAATTAACCACAGTAGTATCACATGACAGACCAAAAAAATAAGACTAGATCCTCACTGTATGAAGTTCCAACATATAACAGACATACGAAGATATACAAGTTTGTTGACATTACATATTATCTTATAGGACTCAGCCAAAATCATAAATAGTCTCAATATAAAAAGAAAAACCATTGTTATATATCCTCCTTGGTCTTGGCATTGCTTTTAGCTTCAATCTTCTTGTCTTGCAAGGCAATTGTTTCAGCAAGCCAGTCTTTGGTAGACTAAATCCTAAATTCAACACATTTTTAAAGCCAGCCATCTGGGTACAATCTGAAGGGAACAGATAGGTATGAAGAACTGACCTCCTTATTGCTATCAGAAGAGGTGTCTAAAGAAACGATAATGGGAGAGACAACAACAGCTTCAGACTAATCATGAGTATTTGAGTCGATTGGGACATCATGGACATGCCAACCATCAGGATCATATCTAACTTTGTTCAACTCCCTGATCCAGCAACGAACAGCAACCTTTGGTTTGTAAGGAACCTCAAGAGCAGGAACAAGATCCCCTTCAATTATAAACTTCTTCAATTTGTGGACACCTGTACCAACTTGTAAGCTTATTTGCAACACAACATTAGAGAGTGCGACTTCTCTAGAGAAGCCAATAAGATCCCTTGTAATATCTTGAAATAAATCCATATTTCTATCAATCCATAAAAACACCAGAATTTCCGAGGACATCATAGCTCACAGTTTAGAAACAAATTTACTTTGACAGTATTGGACGCTGAACAAAACATCAAACTAGGTGTTATTCTTTTACATAGAGATTTTGATCCAAGGCAATATAAAATTCATTCCAAACCTGTTGAGTATACGGACAATCAAAGAACAAATTCTTAATTGACTATTACTACATACATAGCATAATTTCTCAACTGTAGGAAAGCAAACTTGACCAACAATCAGTTTACTAAGCAAAATTACCATCTAAAAAAGGCATTTTTCAGTTCAGTGTTGGATGACTAAATATGTTTAACCCTTTTGCAGGGGTCATCCAACTCCCACACATTATTGAGCTTGACGAATACCATAATATGAATGGTAAAAGACTATATATATGCATAGAGTTGGCACTTGTCAGTTTAGAACCTCCTCTCCAACCAATGTTTGTCAAACCATTCACCATTATCAGCTTGCTTGTTCATAACAGGATTAACGCCAATTGAACAACAAAACAAGGAATAGGTTCTTTTTGTACTTTCATGAAGATCAAACTTCCCCTTGAGATCCGCCTTGTTGATGCGTGGTTTGGTATGCCAACATGTTAGAATGGAAAATGTTCCTCTTCTTGGAAGGTGTTTAGCCTCAAGAGTCTTTACTTGGTTTGCAAGTTTGCAAAGTTGCTTGGAATACTTAAGTAAGAGACTGCTTTGGCAATCCCATTCAAGGGGCTTTGGTGGAAAACTAAGAGTCACAAACAAGGTTTAATGGTTTAAAAAAATGAAATCAGTTGCATACAACCTTAAAACACTTTCATGCCTGAATTTGATTTCAATATATTGATATCAGGCCTTGACAGGATTTATGGCAGCAATTTAAAATCAGAATTTCGAACCCAAGGGTTTGAATTAATTTGAAAGAGATTCACACCCTTTTAAACTCTTATATCAGCCCCTAAATCTGAAATCAGAACTGCAGCTTGTGAAGAATTAACAAAGATTTTAATTTTTGTCCTCAAAATGATAGTCCTGAATTTTATGACAGCATATGAGTCTTGAGAATCAGAATTATGCCACATGGGAGTTGCAGAGACTCTTGTATTTCTGCCCTGTTATGTGAGAAGACACATTATTTGCCAAATCAAAAACCCCAACACAATTAATTTCTGTTTTAACCAAAAAGAAAAAAAGATTCTTAAACTCCAACACAGCAATGAAAACTTCTGATTTTCTGCCTTTTATGCCAAAGAACCCATCATTCTTGTACAACACAAATATATAAAGTTAAAACAGAAAATATAACCAAAATTTTAATCATCTAAACGGAACAGCAGAACAAAAAAAAGAAAATTACGAAAATAAAAAGGTGAGAAAAGTCGAGTTAGAAGGTCTAAGCCTGTTATTCTCACATTCCATACACCATTTGTCAAACCAACAAATTCAACTTCAAATTGCTCTTGGTACAACCCAAAATACCATAGCCAATACTCAAGATAGTGCAATCTTCAATGAAAAGGATGAACCACAAAAGACTCAAACTCAACCACTTGACTTGCAGTGCAGGGTAAAGAAAGAGCTTCCATAGCCTAGATGCTGAAAAAAATTCTATATGATAACTTTCAAACTCATTGAAATTCATGAATTAAGTATATAAAGCAAGAGATATCATGCTTAGAGATTGAAACACCACAAAGAAGAAATAAAATTCAAAAGTGGAGCAGCAAAATTGTGTTGTATTGATTTCAAAAGGATCAAAACTGGAGAGACAAAAATTTATTGTATTGGTTTCAAAAGGTTTCCGACCCTTAACAATTAATTTCAATTACATATTTGTAGGCTTGTTGGATTGAGGAATGTGAAAAGTTTTCCCTGCCAAAAACCATGTGAGACAAAATTACAAAAAGAAGTCCAAAAGTCACTTGACTTGCACTCTTGAATTCTAACTTTGCATTACATCTTAAGTCAAAATTTGACATGTAGATTATGATATTGCTATCAGGATTCAACTACATAGTTTTTGAGTCAAACTCATCGACTCATATTTCATGAGTAGTGGTTCACATGAACCCATCTCTCATGATAATGAATGGTCCACTTAGCACATAGCAATATCATAGTTTGACATGCTATGGAAAAATACCTTGTACTTATTAATTGACATGTAGATACATGTCATGTCCTTTCTGCACATTCCCTAGCTATCCTTTGCATCCTTGTGGGATCTTTCTTGCAAGTATGAAGCAAAATTGTCTAGCACCACCTTGACATGATCAATATCTAGACCTTCCAAGTAGATGAACTTGACCAAGTCTTGCTTTTTTTGCAGCTAACCAGTTATGCTTCATTGAGTGGATAAAGAAGTACGAACTCCAATTTTGTACCGTTGAAGAAGAACTTGCAACCTGTTGAAATTGGAGAGAAAACCAATGCAACTTAAAAATAAAAAATGCAAAAGAAATTAAAGAATAGTAAGTACTAAAGTCTACAAATGTTAAAAAATAAAAAATAAAAAATGCTTACTTGTGATAGAATCTTGATTGCAAGAGGCTGGAGAAAATATTGTTTGTGGAGGTACCACCATGTATGAGCATTTTCCTTGTATTGGTCTCAAAGAGCACAAATACTATGATCTCATCCTTAGGTGAACTTGCTAAACTCTTTCCTAACATTATCCACCACTTCTGGATTTGAGAAGATACTTCAAAATGCCAACTTGCACCCATTAGAAACTTCACTATCTCTATATAGTGTAGTTTTCCTTGGCAAAGAAAGTATCTTTGTGCTATAGTATTTTGGGAAAATCCATATTCAAGGAGATGCAATGGTGTGTTCATCTTGTTCTAGCGGCAATAAATGATTTTTTCCACACTTCAAAAAAAATATTTCTTTGGGATCATTCTCTTTTTGTGCTATTATGACATTTATTTTTTCTATCATGGAGTCAATGCCGTCACAAATTTCCTCCAAACATGGCCGATTTGTATTGGCAAACTTGATCATTGTAGACACTAAAAATTGTCCTAGGCTTGCGACTTCTAAATTTTCCATCATTTCCTCTTTTGTCTTTTTTAATTAAATAATTTTTAATTATTTAATTATTTTCTAAAGTCATAAGTCTTCTATTAATTAAATAATTTTATTTTAATTAATTCATTTCTATCTTCTTTTTTTTTTTAAGCAAAAGGCCAATAGCCCATATATTTATATTAATATAAAATAGACGTACATTATAGATAAAACATGGCTTATGCTGCCAATATATAATTCATTTCTATCTCTATTCTTCCTTGATTATTTAAATAAATTCTTATTTATTTAATTTTTATACCACTTTCCACTATAATTCTTATTTAATTATTTAATTATTTATTAGCCTTTTCAGTCATAAATTAAATAAATTTTATTTATTTAATTCGGTCCACTCTCTTGCAAGGTCCCTTTTGTCACATTCTTCTATAATTAAATAATTACTTTGAATTATTTAATTATTCATTGGCCACCTAGATTAAATAATTTTATTATTTAATTTCCTCTCTCCTCTTTATCCATGTCGATCCTTATCTATCCATGTCTCAATTAAGTTCCACCCTTGATTAAATTATTTATAATATAATCTTGACTATCAATCCTTATCATTTTCCCTAACCCTATTCCATACATCTTTCATCCGTGACCATTGATTATTGACAATCTTAGCTCTTCATTCAAAATTGTCTTTCCTATAAAAGACCTTGTCATTTCCATTTTGTGACCAACCTACACAAGCTTATGCAATCTTATGCTATCTTGCTATCAAATCTATCCACATCAAGTCAAATGCATTCATAGTCAATTACAATCTTCAATATTTTGCTTTGTTATTGTCATTAGGCCTATTTGCATACTCAAAATTTGAGGGCAATTATCATATTCAAGCAAAATGGAGAAGTGCAATGAAGGTGAATCAATGGTGACATGAAGATTTTATGGTAGTATTGTTCTATGTTTTATGTCTTTATGCTTATTTGTGCTTTACTGTTTATTAGGGTTTGATTTATATGCTTTATTGCCTAACCTTGATAATTTTAGCCCTGATTACAATCATATTCATGATAGACTTGGTGAAACTCAAGACATAGTACACACAAGCCCACCAATTGTGATCTAGGATCAATGACTTGACCTTTTGGGCCCTCTTTGAATTTGATTGCTTCCAAATACAACATTGGTGGCTAGTGACCATGGCGCGCAATGCCTTTCACACCTTCACAAGTCATCCCAAAACAATCATATGTGATGCGAATCGGGTCTCACCAACCTAATGTTGTGTAAAAAAGAAGTTAATAACACATTAAATAAACACGAAATAAATGAAATTTAAAAATAAAATAAAATAAATTTACCTTCAATATTTCCAAATTCAAGAAAGTCTAGAAAATGACTTGTGACATATGATGGTTTGTCACGAACATTTGGATCTCCTCACCCTTACTGTATATAGCTTTCACCCACTCTATTTGAGTGCCAATTGCTTGCATCACCAAATTAAGGGAGTGTATGGTACATGGTGTCCAAAAGAGTGTGCTCATACCTTTCCTCAACCAAAATACTTGCTGCCTTGCAAATTTTCACATCATCTGTAATGAATTAGACAACATTTTTACGACCCACCATCTCTATGGACTCAATGAGGATTTTAGAAATAAATTTTGCATCCTTGATTTTTGCCTCACAATCAACCGCTTCAAAAACATTGGCCCTTTGGGGGACATTGCAATAATATTTATTAAAGGTCGGTTTTTGCAATCTTTCCATCCATTAAAAAAATAGACACTTTTGTTTCAATCCAAGAATCCCTAATTGGTTTGAGTAATCTCTCCATTTTTTTCTTTCTTTGCCAATAAAGTGGTGCACACCTTTTCATACCTAGGACTTTCGAAACTAGAGGGTAAATTATTGATTGCCATCACCATTTCCCGCCAATATGGTGATCTCATCTCTAATGTCACTTTTTCTCCTAAAATTATTTAAGTATTAGCAGTGGATTTAATAGATGAAATATTAGAATTAAAATAATTTACAAGATGTAATGTAAACTATAATAGACATGGTAACCAATGTAAAATACATGTGATAGTTTTGTAAGAATTATAAAGTAAATAATTAACATAGTAAATTGAGTAACACATCCATATAATTTAATCATATTAACATCAAAATCATATATATAATATTCTCAATATCTTTTAGCATCATTGGTTTTCAATACTTATTTGAATTAAAACACTAAGAAAGGCCACTCTCACCCTAGGAAGATTTTAGTGGCATTGGCCTTCACTATAGCACACTTGGAGGTTTGTGTAAAAACACAGTTTGTGCCTACTCGCATGAAAAGGTGTGCCTACTTGCACAAAGCCATGGCCAGGACAATCTTGGGTGTACTTTGTACCTTGAATTGGACACTCCTGTGTGCCCCTCTCCAATGGCCATAGCCCACCAAACCACTTTCTTCTTCCTTGAGTGATCTCCATGCCCTTTCCAAGTCTCACAAAAATGCTTTATATAAGCCTTAAGGGTTGGTTTATAAACCATCACACCCTTTCACAAAGGTTGCCTTTAATCATTATTTAATAAATATAATTATTCCTCTCTTTTAAAGAGTTTTCATAAATATTCTTCATTAATCTCTATATAACCAAAGGATCACATTATCCTTTATTACTCTCTCTCCTTTTAATGCTTGTTGGCGTTTAAATTCGCACCTCTGGTATGCGTATTTGAAACGGACAGCTATGCACAGATAAACTGCTCTTCAAATTAGGAGGGGAAGCTCCCTCTTGCTGATGGTTTTGAAAGAAAGTAAACTAGAACTAAGTTGCCTGTCTTTTTGATCAGCTTAGAGCATAAGGTTTATTAAACACAAATGCCGCAGCTGAGATTTTCTGTTTTAAGACCTTCAACTACGACTAACTTAAACTAAAGACGTTCCTAACCTCTCAAGTAATATGTAGAGCGAGAGAAGCTAGAAATTAACAAGGTTGATTTTCTGACAAAATACTTCAATAACCTCTCTCTCAACAAACACCTACACACTTCACTGTAAGTTGAAATCAAGATCATAAAAGTAGAACATAAATAACGGAAATTTGAGATTTTGGACCAAGGCAAAGGAGGCTCATGATTTTATTACTCAAATCTCTGGAACATAACTCACTTCTAACATGCTTGGAACAAGAAATTGCAGCTAAAGAGGCTTGCAATCTTGCTCTTACACAATAGAAACAACAATCACACTAACTCCTTGTTGGCTAAAGAGGCTCAACAATTTGCTATCACAACACAATTTGAACAATACTTGAGTAACAAATAGAAGGCAAAATAGGCTTAGCGTTTTGTTATCACTAGCCTGGTTAAAGAAACTAATGAGCAAAGGCTCTTATTTATAGAGAAGTAGAGGAGTAAGAAACCCTAAAATCTCCTTGCTTTCACAATCTAGGGCTTGCTCAACAAGCAAGCTTTATTACTAAATCTAGAAAGAAGATAACATCTAAAACCCTAGAAAGCAGAAAAAAGCGGGAAACGCCAACTATTACATCTTATCTTCTTTCTCTTCTCAAAGAATGGATAAGGATCATTCCAAGAATAGAAAGAAAGCGGGAAAGAAAGCTTCTAAAAGAAAGCGGGAAAGAATGCTTCTAGAAGAAAGCTGCTTTAAAGCTCGATCACATCTGCTAGGAAATTAGAAACTGTGTCCTGGTTCGGTGCATCTATGCCCTCAATAACAAAACACTGCTTTTCTAGAATATCTTCAACATCTACGATAGATCTCAGGAAATCTTCGACCTGATTGGCTGCTTTCTCGAACTTTGCTGACATCACTGAAATATGGCCTATCCTTTCGCCAACTGGATTGCAACTGCGAACAACACTCTGGAATTGATCCTGCACCTCATCAAGCCCGATGTAGGAACCATCTTTGTCACAGTCTTATGTTTTTCTTTCATCCATCTCTGTGCAATCTTTTTGCTGTATTTATCTTTGTGCATATTCCATATCCTTTCACATTCACCCTTTGAGAGAGTTACGCTTTCAGGCCATGGGGGAATGGAAAAACACTTCTCGATCATATCAGGCTTTAGACTGCAAATCAATCTACCGTCTGCTGACTGGATCTCCCTTGTAGCCGGGTTGTAATGCTTAATGCAAGCGATTACGAACTCAAGACTCTAAACTGATATAGGGATTAACGTTGCTGCGGGGAGTCCAAAATGTCCTAGGTTCTTGATTGAAGTGTTGCCTGCTTTCTCCAAGGCATGTAGATCGAACACCGGTTTGATGTGATGCAAGTCTGTCTTAGTTGTTTTGATGTAATCGTGATAGAGAGCTGATTCAGTCTTGAAAACATTGGGAGTGTACTCCATTTCGGAAAACTTGAAGAATGACTGTAAACTCGCCTAGGTTCAGACAAGTCTTGAGCAATTTCTATTTTTAGAATGCTGATTTTCTTGCTCCAACAGACAAATTTTTTGAAATTTTTTCTGAGATATTGGTTTTGCTCAGAAATTTGTTGCAAGACAACCTATTTCGTTTGTTTTGAAAAATTCTAAATTTTGCTTGAAAAAGCAGCAAATCCTAATGTCTTCAATTTTTCCCGAAAAAAGCTGGCACCTGGGTTTGGTTCAGAACAAGATTAGAAATGGACCCAGTTGATTAGATTTGCAAAACCCTGACAGTTGATCGAAAAAGCAGCCAACCCTAGGTTTTGAAATTTTCTTAAAAATAACTATGATATGGGTTTTCTTCAGAAGACTGATTAGAGAGGACCCAGATGGTTGAAAATTGAATGCACTGATGTTTTCACTAACATGCAAAATAAAAGCAGCTGCTGCAACTTGATGAAGTTCTTGAAAATTTCCTTCAGAAGATTGAAGAGAAAAGACCCAGATGATTGAAAACTTGAAACCTCGGCCTTCCCTTTGAAAAGTTTGATCTTTTGGAATAAAAAGCTTGAGAAAGCAAGGGTTTAAGTTGCTGGTCTGAAAATTTTGATGAAAAACCAGCAAGCTATGCTCTTGAATCTTGAAAAATTTCTTCAAACTTGCTGCTCCAACTTTCTCCTTTGAAGGCTACCTGCAAAAATAATAAAAATAACATTGAAAAGAGGTGTTAAATAGACTTTAGGGCTTGAATTAAGTTTTGCTTTCTTTTGCTTTTATTTCAAAACCCTAAAATCTTTGTTCAATGCATTTGGACGCCATCCTTCTTCACTTGTAAATTTGAAACCTTTGAAAACTTTTGAAAAATCTCTAAGGCATGAGAAGATGGGCGCCCTTCTTCACCAGGGGCGCCCACTTCACCCAGTGTTAGCCAAATTTTTAACATTTTCAACTTTTCTTTATTTTGACCTCCAACTTTGCCTCTGATTTCCCGTTTGCAGATTGATCCAACAGGCGAGCTAAAGGTCTCACGGCGGAGCCTAACTGATTCTGAGAAAGATGTTCTGGAGGCACCTCTGGCGAAAAACCTGATCTTGACCTTCGAATTCATGGGTGCCTTTTCCTTCTAAGGGCGCCCATTTTGTCCAAAGTTAGCCATTTTCATGACCTTCAAATTTCTTCATTAGCTCCTTTGCTACAGATGATTTCTTTGAATTTGGAGCTCCAGGCATCGGATCGACTGCCTGTTATGCTCATCGCGAAGCTGATGAGATATAAGGTGGGGTCCTCTGGGATGAACTTCGTCAAACAGTGAATTTAAGGCCTTGAAAAGTTTGGGCGCCCATCTTGGCTGGGGGCGCCCACTTTCACTAGACTTAGTTTATTTTTTGATTTTTCTGTGTTTGCTTCTGAATCTTGGTTTTCAGCGTTCGTCAAACCTTACTTTCAGCTCCTCTTATCTGGTGACTGCGGACTCCGATTGACGTGCTAGATATCTCGTTGGAAAGCTGGATCAATTGTGAAGAGATCTCGTTAGACACTCGTCTGCGGATTCATCTGTTAGATACCTTGAAAACTTGGGCGCCCTTCTTCACCAGGGGCGCCCAAACTCACCAGACTTAGCCATTTTTCTTTTGACTTTCTTCAGAGTTTGAAACTTGCATTCTGTACGTTCCTCGTTGATCTGAATCTACTGGAGTTTGGACAATCGGATGATCTGACGGAGATTGTCACGTCGAAGCTGGCTAAGCACCGAAAAGAACAAGCATATTCTTGAACCCTATAAGCTGAATTGGCCCCTTCAAAAAGCTGGGCGCCCTTCTTGACTAGGGGCGCCCACTTTGCTAACACTTTGTCAAATCTTGATATTTTTCATTTCCTCTCGTTCTGACTTCAATTTGGATACCCTCGTTCGGCATCGAATTCCGGATGACTGAGTAATCTGATAACTGCATCGTCGAATTCATCGCGGAGCTAACAGAGAACAGAACAAGTTTGACTGGGGGCTTAAACCCTAATTTTGACATCTGATGCTCGAAAAAGATGGGCGCCCTTTCTTCACTGGGGCGCCCAAGTCTAGCAGTGTTAGAAAATTTTCATCATTTTTCAACTTCTCCTTCGTTCTTCGTGCTGGTTTATCATCTTGCCTTTTGTTGAAAGTTTGAATGCTGAAACTGTCGCCTGACAGCCGATTGACCTCCATTGATGACCTTGGAGCTCCTGATACACTTCTGAAAAGCAGAATAGACCCAGTAGGGCAAAACTGATCTTTTAAGATTCTAACTGCACCAGCCTAATATGGACGTATTTTGAGCCAATCAAAATTAGTTCGGACCCTGTTGGACCAACTTTCTAGTTTTAGAAAATTTCTATTTTTAGAAAGTTTTGCTAGTATCCATTTCCATAGAAACCCAGAAAAACCAAGAAAACGTTACTAATTTTAAATTTTTTCTAAAAATAGCAATTTTCCTAAAATTTAGGGATGAAAAACTGAGATTTGGGTTTTGTTGATTAAGCTGCTCTTAGCAGACCCAGATCGTCAGATTTTGAAAATTTTGCGTTTTAACCCCTCATGCAAGACATGCATACCCAAATTTTGACCTTTTTGACTGATTTAACAAGACTTTTACTCATTTCTTCAAAATGTCTAAGTATAACAAAATTTTTAATTTTGAGGTACAACAATGCTTCATAACTCTATTTTCATTTTGGTAAAACAGTTTCATAACATCACCAAGTTGAAAGGAAGACCATTGGCATAAATGCAACGAGCAATTTTTTCCTCAACAATGTCTCTTGTTTCATTTTGAAATGCCTTAACCAATGGGCCTTTTTTGTGGGAAGGAGAGGGATCTTCTTCTCGAATAGAGGGCATCTCCAAGAAAGGATGTTAGAAGGCCATTATTGAATCTGTAGGTGCCTTCAATGATATTTTCTTTGTTGAAGGATGAGATTTTAATTTTGCTCTCTCACTCATAGCTTTAGCTTCTTGTTCTTTAATGAATGCCATAATTTTTTGTTTTGGCAACCCCTTCTTATTTTTCCGTCCACATATTCTAATTCCACACCCACTTGTAGCTTAGGAAAAAAAATGATTTTATTTTTAACTTGAAAAATTTGTTTAAAAACTTACCTTAGATGAATAGATCTCTTTTGTGCAAGTTATATTCACCCCCATGGCACTTTGTAAAATGCAAAAATGGCTTAGCAAGAATGAGTTTTTGTGAAATGGAGTTGTGTTTGTAAAATGAGGGGCAAGTTTTAGGTATTAGGTAGCTTTTAGGTCTGTTGGTTAAAAAAGTCTTTTTGACTTGGTTTTAGCGGTTTTTTCTATCGACACATTTGCGGGAGTGCCCAAGAGCAGCCAAGGATGTCCCACTTGGCTTGGGTTCCTCGTGAGTATGCCTACAACATACCCATAGGGAACCCGAGGCAACTTGGCTGCTCTCGTCGCCACTCTTTCTCCTAGCCCAGTTGGGTATGGGTCTAGGACCCTATATAACAAAACTCAACAACTTAGGTTTACTTTCTTCTATCCAATACCCATCACTCCTATTTTTATCCCGACAAGCTATTGTGTTCTGGCTAGAGCATAGACAAGGTATGATGTCATGTAGAATTTCTTTGATTTGTTAACATTGCTTAATTATTCATTAGGGTGGTATAATCAATGTGCTCTTTTCCCACATGAATCTTGCCCAAGCATTGGGACATCTAGGTTTGGAACTCTTTGGCATTCTCTTGCCTAGGTTACTGTGTTTAGTAAGGTGATGATATCATTCACCTCTTCATGAAAATCACTCCTCTATAGCTT
The DNA here is from genome assembly GCA_007258455.2 of Sequoia sempervirens. Lineage (NCBI taxonomy): Eukaryota > Viridiplantae > Streptophyta > Pinopsida > Cupressales > Cupressaceae > Sequoia > Sequoia sempervirens. The sequence goes on from VDFB02061029.1 coordinate 17,094, forward strand.
CTTTGAGAGCCTAGTAGAAGATGCCTTAGGTTTCTTGAACCAACTCTTGTTCATGATGGCTACACGTTAGTCCATATAAAGGTCATAATATGCTTTAGATTGGTCCATGCTAATATCCACATATGCTTCTTTGATGGGGAGATCCAACATCTATATTTATCAAGGCCGTATTTGCAAAATCACATGACCCTTGGTATTCTTGATCTATCTGGTATCTTTGTTATAAAATTGAGCACATGTCATATCCAAGTCGATTGATTGTATAGAGATGGCGAAGGCAGTTGCTTGAATGAGATCACTCCCTATTGGGTTATAACTTATAAGCCATTAGGTTTTCTCTACTAGCTTTTGCCATCCTTTTGTGGAACTCCTCTAGGCCCACATGGCCAAAGTCTCTATCTATTATATTGGAAAGTTTTGTCACGATCTTCGATAGTGGAACATTCTAATGGCCTACCAAAGACAAGACATGTATTAGCCTTAAAGTCTTAAGAAAATCCTATGATTTATAATTTCAATTTTTTACATTTTTTAACATTGGCAGGGTATTGGGGTTTCATTGTATGTTTGCAAGTCCAAAATGTCCATTTTTTGAATAAATAGGAGTTACGTAGTCACATTGCAACTTTTTTGGGGTTTACATGCTGATTTGTAACTGTGCAAATTAGGCTAGAAAGTTTGGATGACATGCATTTTGGGGTTTTGAGGTTGGTTTGCACATTTGCATGCTTGTAAATTAGGGTAAAAGGTTCATCTTATATGCAATTTGGAGTTGGAGATCTCTATGCATGTTTGCACAAGTCTATAATGGGCCTAAAAGTGCGCCATAAAAAGATTTCAAAGTTTGGGCTCCAATTGCAAGTTTACATGGGTGCAGCTTGGGTTTGAAGGTATGGATTTTATGAATTGTCAAGTTCAAAATTTTATGGCAAATTTGCACAGGTTTCAGCTTGAAAACCTGATTTCACAAGCATTTGAGTTTTAGGTTTGGGTTGTATATTTATGTAAGTGCAATTTTGACTTGAAAGTATTTTATGTCAGTCTAAGACCTTCAGGGTTTCAAGATTGATTTGTACATTTTTTATTCATGCACTTTTGGATGAAAAGCCTGATATAATAGGGCTACGAGATTATTTGAGATGATTGCACTTGTGCATTCTTGGTTCAAAACCCCAAATTAACACCAATTCTAAGGATGTAAGGTAGGATTTGTAACTAGGGTTTACTCATAAAGCTAGGGTTTGCATAATTTTTTATGCTTAAAACTAGAACATTTTACCCTTTTTCTAGAATGATTAAATCAAGCTTAAAATGAGGTACGAATCCAAACCCTATTTTAGATTTCAGCAATTAGGATGCCAATGTGCAAAATTAAATGAATCACAAAGAACCCATAGCATTGAAAATGAATATGCAAGGAAGAAAGAGAGAACTTGTAAATGCAAGTGTTGTTGAAAAGCCAAAAAAATCACAAGGTAAGCTACATGAACTGGAAGGCCCCAAAAGTTTGAAAGCCCTTATAATGCTCAAAATGCCCAAATTCACAAGAAAATGCAAAGAAAAATGAGACAAATGAGAGGAAATCAAGGGTTGTGGGGTTTTAAAGCACATTCACACATGCGAGTTATTAATTTTCACCAACTATCAAGGTTAGGAGTTTGGAGACAATTTCACATATATGCAAATTGGGGTAGACAATCGAGATTGCTTGAATTTTAGGATTTGGAGTTCGGACACACATTCACAACATTTGCAAATTCTTGTAGAAAGTTGAAATATGCTAACCAATTTTTTCGAAGAAGTAACACAAAATAACCAGCAATAGATGATTGGATTAGCGTTAGCCTCAAACTAAAATCTGAACTTGAATGGAAGATACTGAACTTGAATTGAAGAAACTGAATTTGAATGGAAGAACTACTCAACGTCAAGAATGTGCACTCAATATCCCACTGAGGGCGAGGTGCTAACATATGACGGAGTCTAAGAAATTGAAATTATAAATGAATAGGCGGATAACCAGCCATGAGAAACAATTCCACACTACCACCAAACAGTGGGGGGAAAAGATTACAATAGAAAGCAATTCATCCGCTGCGGCGGGCATCCACAATGCCGTGGGGATTCACCACTATGAAGTGGGTATAAGAGTGTTACAAATAGATTTTCCACACTGGCGGTAAACCATCCAGGGGTAATTTAATGATAAACAGAAAGTAAATTGCAGAAATGAAAGAAGGGTTGGATTAGTAATGCTTAATCTCAACCTTACAAATAAAACTCTGCAAATTACTAAGTACAATTGATAAGGAATGAACCTTAGATACAAGTATGATCTTCTACAATGATATAACACTCAAATACTGAAGTATAAGCCAAAAAACTGGAAATTGCAACAGTCTGATATAAAAATCAGAATTCTGGAAATTATAACAGCAGACTGTGAAACAGTAAAATATTCATAACTCACTCGTTTCACCTCCGAATTGACTGAAATCTTTTGCAAATGTTTCTCAAGAGGTAGGCGCCCAAAAACCAAGCACCAAACAGCAGCAACTTCAACTTATTTTTTAACTTGCACAATTCCCAATGCATATGAGATGGTACGGCCCTCTTGGGAAGGGCGATTTTAATTAAAAATCAAGCACTTCAAAATAAAATCTCAAAACTTGCATGAATGGTCGCCCAAGGTCAGCAAACAGATTGGTTAAATACCCAGAACGAAATTCAAGCTGGAAAATAAGCCATGAATAAAAATCACTTTCAGCAGTTGATGAAACAGCAAACCAAAATTACCAAAATCTCCAAAATTCTTCAATCTTTGATGCTCAATCTGCTAGTCTGAAGTTGAGAAGCAGCAATGTAGCCAACTAGGTGTTATATTGCAAACACGAAATTGGATGAGAGGCTAGGAGGTAGACTTCCTCGAAGCAATATGTCAATTGTCATCTCGACAGCATAACTTTAGCATAATTTTCATAGATAAAATGCTGGAGCAAAAGCCTTCTGAAAGGAAATAGAAAAGAGCAATGGAAAGTACTAATAAAGATCAATTGTTTGAAGGAAAGAGATTACCAAATAGATTGAAGTAGCCAAACCAAGCACCACCAAAGCAAGAGAGACACAAGAATTTGTTAAGGGGAAAAAACAAGAAAAAACCCCAATATTATGAATGGAGACAAAATGCCTAAAGAATAATACAAAGAGAGAGAGCTTCAGCCTTAGCTTGCTTGCATAAGTCTTGAAGAATGAGAGGAGAGGCACCTCAATAAGTAGAGGTGAGAAGAAGGAGTTAGAATGTAACTCCCAACTCAATGAATGCCACCATTCATCTATGTGTGTGCAAAGTGTCACCTCTTAAGGAGGTGGTTACAAATATTCCTTAATAAAGGAATTAAAAAATAAGTTATCCTCACACATGTGTGAGATGACAAAAAGACAAAAGACTTGTAGGGATTCCTTTGGAATATTCCTACAAGTTAATAAAAAATTACAATTAAAGAATAACCTTTACCAAGTAAAGATTAATATTCTAACATCCCCCCTTAAGCTTTACTTGGGGAAGTTACATCAAACCCTTCAATGGGTTGTAATCCAAGATTTTTACAATGGAAGAGAAATTTATCTTTACAAAGAGCTTTGGTGAGAATATCTGCAACTTGATCTTCACCTTTACAATACAAAAGAGAAATTTGCTTGTCTTCAATTTGCTCTCTAATGAAATGATGTTGAAGAGCAATGTGCTTGGTCCTTGCATGAAAAATTGGATTCTTTGCCAAAGCAATAACACTTTGATTATCACAATATAAAGGAGTAGGATCCTTTGGAGGTAGACCCAAGTCTTCAAGTAATCTTCTTAACCATAGTGCTTCTTTAGATGCATTTGTACAACCTTTATATTCAACTTTAGTAGAACAAAGAGAAGTAGATTGATCACCATTGTTATGAAATTGTTGATTATTTTGATTCATAGGCTTTTTCTCAATTTTCTTTTTAAAACAAGTATTTTGCCAATGACCATCCTTATTACAATAAGTGCAATGTGGTCTCTTAGAAGAGTTAAACTCTCTAGGATCATTGCCATTATTATAATGAGGTTTGGAATTATAATGTTGTTTAGAATGAGGTTTAAAATTTTGCTTATGATTAGACAAAAAAGCATATTCACTAGACTTAAGAGTACCAAACTGAATTAACTTAGCCTCTTCTTGTCTTAACAAATCACGAAAAATATCATAAGTTAATTGAGTAGCTAAAGAAGGAATAGCTAATTGAGCATGGATATTAGTAATGAATTGTTGAAATTGTCTAGGAAGACACTTTTTAAGAATAAGATGAATTAATCTAAGATTATCTAATTTAACTCCGAAACCATCCAATTGACTATTTAAAGCATCAAATTTCAATAAAAAATCATCCATAGATTTAAAATTAGAATACCTCAAATCTTCAAGTTGATCTTGAATTTGAATTTTTCTTGATTCATTTGTACTATCATAAATTGTTTTAAGTTTGTCCCATGCTTCATAGGCAGTTGTACATGTCCCAATGTGAACATAAAGTTCAGGTGACATGGAGATACCTATGAGGCCAAGGGCTTCTTCATTTTTAAGATTCCATTTTTCGATTTCATCTTTGGATGCAGACGAACCTGGTTTAGATTTAGGATCTATAGCTACATCTAAAAGATGTTTAAATCGAAAAATGAAAGAAATGTGAGTCTTCCAAGAATGATAGTTAGAGGAATTTAATTTAATCTCTGGAATTAAAGTTGACATTTTAAATAAATTTTAATACACAAAAAAAATTACTAAAATAAATACTTTACAACTTGAAGTAAATATCACTAATTAAGTGTAAAAGAAAATATTAGCCCTCTTAGAATAAATTTTAAGGGTTTGAAAGAAAATAAGCCCCTTAGATTAAATTAAATTTTAGAAAAAAACCTTAAAAAATAAAAAAAAATAAAAATAAAATTTACTTGAAACTATATAAATAGTGAGAAAAAAAATTATAATTTGAATTAAAAATAATATTATCAACTTTGAATAAATATTAAATTAATTAATTTTAATAAACTTTAAATTTAATATAAAAAAAAATTAATTTAAAACTTTAAAGTCTTTATAAAAAAGTAATATAAAAAGACTTTATAAAACCTTTATTAAAGGTAATACCTTAAAAAGGTATAAGAAAAAGAATAAGTTCCCTTTAAAAGAATACTTAAGATAAGAGATAAAATCTCTTTTTAAACTTATAAAAAATTAATGGAGGGCGGGATTTTCTAAACTTTAAAGTTTGTAGACTTATAATATTTAAAAACTTAAAAAAAGTGAATGCATTGCATGGGCGGGAGAAAAAAAAAGAAAGGATTTAAATTGGATTTCAAAATGAAAACAATTTAGTTAAATTTTATAAGAAACAAAACACAAAGAGGTAAAGGAAAATGTAGCTGAAGCAAGTATAGTGGGTTTAAGGCTGCGGGAGGAAGGTGAGAGCAGCAAGGCTGAAGGTTGAAGCTCTAATTTTTCAGAAAGAGTATACTATTGTTTTTTACTATAAATGTAAAAAGAGAGCCAAGGCCCTAAGAAAAGGGTTGATTTTTTTAGATTTTGATTTTGTAATGTGATTTTTCTAACAAAAATAGATATGATTTTTATTTTTTTTAAACTGAACTAAAATAAGGGTTTTGATATATATATATTTTAAAAAAATAGATAGAGATGATTTTTTTTACAGATTTAGATATGAATATATTATAGAGATTTTAAAAAAACTTTGATTTTTTAATAGAAATTTGAACATGCAAATATGAAGAAATTTTTACAGATTTGCAAAAAAGTAGATTAGCCTTTTTCTAAAATGTAAAATATAGTGATATTTTTTTTAGAGATTTAGCCTAATATTCCAAAAAGATTACAGAACTAATGAACTGTTCTAAAAAAATTGAAAAATAATCCTATATTAGAGGGTTTTTAATTTTTATGCAAAAAATAAAACATGCATGCAATATATAATGGATTTTTTATAGATCTAATATACAGATTTGCAAAAAAAGGTAGATTAGCTTTGAAATTTGAAATAAAAAACAAACTTAGAAAAGAAATCCTGCACAAGGGTTAAAAAAAATGATTTTTTTACAGATTAGATTTGTATAAACTATAGAAATAAATAAACTTGAAATTGAAAAATTGAAAAAATAAGATAAACTCTTATTGAGTTTTCTAAAAGCTAAGATTCCTGCACAAAAAAGGCTAGAAGACAAAAAACAAACAAGATTAGACACTTTGCTCTTCTTCTCTTCTTTGAGAGTGTCTCCAATGGTGTGCTGAAAAATCTGGTAAACCTTCAACAATGTAGCTCACAAAATATTAGTAATACCAAGCTCTGATACCATGAAAGGAAATAGAAAAGAGCAATGGAAAGTACTAATAAAGAGCAATTGTTTGAAGGAAAGAGATTACCAAATAGATTGAAGTAGCCAAACCAAGCACCACCAAAGCAAGAGAGACACAAGAATTTGTTAAGGGGAAAAAACAAGAAAAAACCCCAATATTATGAATGGAGGCAAAATGCCTAAAGAATAATACAAAGAGAGAGAGCTTCAGCCTTAGCTTGCTTGCATGAGTCTTGAAGAATGAGAGGAGAGGCACCTCAATAAGTAGAGGTGAGAAGAAGGAGTTAGAATGTAACTCCCAACTCAATGAATGCCACCATTCATCTATGTGTGTGCAAAGTGTCACCTCTTAAGGAGGTGGTTACAAATATTCCTTAATAAATGAATTAAAAAATAAGTTATCCTCACACGTGTGAGATGACAAAAAGACAAAAGACTTGTAGGGATTCCTTTGGAATATTCCTACAAGTTAATAAAAAATTACAATTAAAGAATAACCTTTACCAAGTAAAGATTAATATTCTAACACCTTCAATAAATAAGAGCTCATAAACTCTTCAAATGCCTGAGAAGCAGACCAAGAGACACAGGAGACCCTTCAAGTTCCAAAAAACCATTCAACTTCACAAGGTGGCGTCCCAAAAGCCTCATAGAAATTCACTTTATTCAAAAATATAAAAGTGGCGTCCACTTTTCAAGATGATGAAATATTTGAATAAAGACAATTAAATTTATGATGAAGGCGTACCCCTTCATGGCCCCACTTTAAAACAACTTAAGTTATCTCCTTAGGCCAAGGTGGGGGTCAACAGTGAATTAGAACAAAATGCCATTAATTAAATATTTTTGCCAACTGAAGACCAAACCAAAATATAACAACTGCTCCAACTGCTAAGGATTAAGAATGGACAACTGCAACTGCCACAACTAGCATTTACTAAAAATAGTAAATAATATGAAATACCACAAAACTCCAAGCCAAGAAACCCTAATTTTCACCTCATTCCAGTCTACGGGTTCCGGAATAGACTGATGAACTGCAATGCTGATCACTGATGAGAAGGGGACATTACAAAAGTTCAATGATGTAGCAAGTCAAGGTTAGGGCTCCGTTTGCAAATTGGTAAACAAAGTTTGGTTATATTTGAATTTTGAGGTTTTAGAGTTTGAATATAAGTTTGCAACTTGCAAAACCACAAGCAAAATTTGAAACTTTGAAGAGGACATTTTGACTCCCAGACTTAATTTTTTTTTATTGAACTCAAAATTCGTGTTCCCTAAGGAGTTCACGTACACCAGAGCACTTCAAAAAGATCATTCCGACAGAGATTCGATTACTTGTAGACTCTAAAAAAGCAACTTTGACAATAAATTGACTAACTTGAAAACGATGTAACCCAACCTTAACCTCTTAACCAAAAAAGTGGAAGTTAAAATCAAAGTTAAAATAAACAATGAAAGCAATGGTCCTCAATTTTGAAAGAATAGGGGTGTGTTGTGGAGGCCATAACACTCCCAAGAAGTAATCTCTTGTTTTCCTAGAATCTGATTAAAGCATTGAATACCCTTGTTTTGCCAAAGTAACCTTTGATGAGAACCAAGGGTTTATCATTATCTTGTAAATTCCTCCATTTAGGTATGTAGGATAAATATAAGTTAGCATCTCCTCACAAGTAGCATGACCAAGACTATATCCTCTTGCCAATTACAAAGCATTACAAATGAATAGAAAAAGAGGAGATCTACTTAGTTTGATCTTGAAATATGTAAAGCCAGCCAATTAGGCTTACCTTTAAGTGTACTCATCTAAAGATTGTACCTTACTAAAGTTTTCCTATGTTCATCACTATTCAAGGCCCTAAGGATTCATTTGACTATTAGAGCAATACCACGCACAAAAATATTCCTTAGATTTATGCCTCCAATCTCTCTAGGAAGACAATAGATATTATAGGCAAGAACTTGTCTCTTTTTAGCACCTCTTTTATCTGACTATAGGAAGTCTCTAATTATTTTATTGAATTGATTTAGATGAGAAGAACAAGCCATCCAACAAGAAGAGTAACAAACGGTATATGAAAAGAACTTATGACATAACTTGAAATCTTCTAGCCAAGGAGAGTAAACGACCTTGCAACTTAGTAACTTTTTAAAGATTTTGTCCATCACCCATTGCCACATTTCTTTAATGAGGGAGACAAGGCAAATATAATCCCAAAATATCTAATCATTTTGCATTGACCTCCCCAATGCCAATGCCAGCTTTTGATCCACTTAGGGTGAATATCCCATCACCCAAGCATGATGTATTGTGCCGAGCCAACTTGAACCTTGAAGCTGAGCAATAGGTATTGAGTCTATTTTTCATATTAACAAAATTCTAAAGCTCAAGAATAGGGAACAATGTAGTATCATCATCAAATTGAACTATCAATATTTGACTTTGATTAATGTTGATTTAAGATAGCATCGGTCAGATATAAATGATGATTGCATTTATGCATCATCATCCTTTATATTTAATCGAACTACTCTTAAATATAAACGTCTTCAAATAAGTTATTCAAATCTTGATTATGATAGAAATTCAAGGATAAATAATTCGAATCTTTGATTGCTGCTTGTTAAAAGCATGATAATTGGTAAAATATTAACTACCGAATTTACCAAGGGAACCCGCGCGCTCAAGGAACATGTCCCATGAGCAGACGTGTCTCCACCTTGTGGAGACATGTCCTCTCATGAGACACATCTCCTTAGAGCTTGTCTTCTCCCATGATATAAATGGGAAATCATTTCTATCTTGCAAACATCGAAATTAATTAATGTTCTGCAATCAGCACATTCGAAATACAAAAGTATAAAATCTGACTTAGAATTCTTACACAGAATTTCAGACTTAGAATTTCCATAGGTCTTTTAGGATCCAACTTTGATAAGATTTGATAAACATTTACATGGTATCAGAGCCAGGTTGAGTGAATCCAAATCAAATCTAGATATCAGATTACTTAGAAAAATTCGTATTTTTTGAAAAATCGAATTCACATCACATTCTTCATAATGTCAAGTATGATCAGATTTGAAGATCGTCTTGAGGGAGCAAACAACTTCACCTCATGGAAATTCAGAATCATGATGATTCTCAAAGAAAATAAGTTAGACTCATTTGTGAAAGAAAACAAGGGGGAACCAGAGGATGATCCTGAGAAAACTCAATGGATTGAGAATAATGAAAAAGCCATGAAAATCTTAGTAGATGCAGTTAGGGACCACATAGTACCTATTCTAGCAAAACATGAAACTGCATATCTAATGTTCAAATCCCTTGAGAGCACCTATGAGATAAACAACACCTGTAGGACTCTTGCATTAAAGAGGCAAATCAACAATGTCCAAATAAACAAAGGAGAAACTATTAATGCATACTTCATGAGGATCATTGAACTAAGGGATCAATTATCTACAATTGGATATCAAATTGATAGCAATGAGTTAACTCTAATTGCACTAGGAGGCCTACCAAACTCATGGGAGTCATTTGTTCAAGGAATAAGTGCGAGATCTAAACTCCCCAAGTTTGATAGGCTAAGAACAAACTGCCTACAAGAGGAAACAAGACTCTCAACAAAAGAAAACAAACAAAAGAACATAGATGAAGACATTCATGTGCTCAACACTACATCTAATAAAAGGGGTAAGAAAAACTCTTACGGGAAAGGATCATTTAAGAGAAAGAGAAATTCTTATGGAAAAGGATCATCCAAGAAGAGGAAAGACATCTCTCAAGTACAATGTTTTAGATGTGATCAATATGGGCACTATGCAATGAAGTTCCCTAACAGATCAAAACAACAAGCATCCTTTACTAAAGTAGGAAAGTCAAATTTAGACCATGAATCTGAGAAATTTGTGTTCTATTCAGCCTTATCAATTCAAGTATCTAACAATACCAACAACTGGGTAATTGATAGTGGTTCTTCAAGGCACATCACAGGGTTCAGAGAACACTTAGACACTATGTCTGAAGAGACTGATGAAGAAGTAACCATTGGAGATGATTCTGCACACCCTGTAAAGGGGGTTGGAACCTGCTCCATCAAATTGAAATCTGATCTCTCCCTTCAACTCATTGGAGTTTTATTTGTACCTGGAATAAAGAGGAATCTAATATCCATCTCTGCTCTGGAAGACAATGGATATAGGGTTACCTTTATGGATGGGAAAGTTTTGGCATGGCCTAAGAACTCAACTATAAAGAAAGCTCTTACTGAAAACTTCTCTGGGAATAAAATCAAAATTTTAAGGACAGACAATGGGAAAGAATACACCTCTGAAATCTTTAAGGAATTCTGCATGAATGCTGGGATTAAGAGGGAGTTTACAGTAGCCTACAACCCTCAACAAAATGGGGTTGCTGAAAGGAAAAATAGAACCATTGTAGAAGCTGCAAAAGCAATGTTACTTGACCAGAACATAGAAACCTCATTCTAGGCAGAAGCCTCTAGAATTGCTGTCTACATTCAAATAAATGTCCTCATTCTCATCTTGATAACAAAACTCCTGAAGAAGCATTTACTGGCATAAAACCTGATACTAGTCACTTTAGGATTTTTGGTTGTCCATTCTATATTCATGTGCCCAAAGAGAAGAGATTCAAACTAGAACCTTCCGGAAAGAAAGGGGTATTTGTGGGATATAGTGAAACCTCCAAAGCTTATAGGATATTCATACCCGGGCAGAAACAAATTGAATTGAGCAGAGATGTCATCTTTGAAGAAGACATTGCATTCAAAAGGGCAAGAAGTTCAAGTGAGATAGAAACTTATTCACCTAGAGTCTTAGACGAGGATCCTACCCCTAAGATTCAGAGGGAGTATCCTGAGGAAATACCAAATGAACTTCTATCTACTTCAGATGAGAATACAAATGACAACGGCAAGAAGAGGCCACTTTGGGCTAGAAAGATGATCAAAGAAGCTGAGAATCATGCAGCACCCAAAGGAACGTTTAGGGAGAGTAAAAGACCCAAACGGTTCTCAAGCTATGTTGCTCTAATGAATGACATCATAAATTCAGAACCCACCAGTGTTTCAGAAGCCTTCAGACATTAAGTATGGAAGGATGCAATGATGAAAGAGTATCAGTCCATTCTAAAAAATGATGTATGGGATATAGTGCCTAGACCAAAAGATAAATTTGTTGTCTCTTCTAAATGGCTCTTCAAAATCAAACATGTTGCTGATGGCAGTATAGAAAAACATAAGGCACGTTTTGTGGCAAGAGGTTTTTCACAGAAGGAAGGTATTGATTATGAAGAAACATTTGCACCTGTTGCCCGTTACACATCTGTGAGAGCAGTGATAGCCATTGCAGCAGCTAAAGGTTGGAAGATCCACCAAATGGATGTAAAAACTTGCCTTCCTAAATGGAACCATTGAAGAGGAAGTCTATCTAGAACAGCCCGAAGGTTTTGTGATACATAAACCTGACTCACATGTATGCAGACTAAAGAAAGCACTGTATGGACTTAAACAGGCTCCCAAGGCCTGGTATGAAAGAATTGACAGCTACCTCTTGGGACTAGGATTCTCCAAGAATGATGCAAATCCAAATCTTTACTTTAAGGTAATTAAAGGTGATATGTTAATAATTATTTTATATGTTGATGACCTGCTGATAACAGGAGATCACCTCATTGCTCAAGGAAAGAAGGATCTAACTTCAAAGTTTGACATGAAAGACTTGGGCATTTTACACTACTTCCTAGGTTGGGAAGTCTGGCAGAAACCATATGGCATCATACTAAACCAAGGAAAGTATACTATTAATATTCTGAAGAGATTTGGAATATTGGATTGTAGACCCATGTTTACACCTGTGGAAACCAACCTTCACAAACTGAAAGAAGCAGCAGTAGAATCTAAGTGTGCAGATTCAACCTTATATAGACAAATGATTGGATCATTGATGTACTTGGTTGACACCAGACCTGATATTTGCTATGCAGTGAATGCTCTAAGCCAGTTCATGTGTGAGCCAAAGGAAATTCACCTTATGGCTGTGAAACATATATTGAGATATCTTCAAGGCACTATTGGATATTGTAGAAACCCCTGTTCTCACTTTCTCTGATACTGCTTGTTTTGATTTGTTTTCAGACGTTTTTGGTTTTTTTGATGTTTTTGTGCATAAAGGTAAAATGCGATTTTGAAAGGGAAATGTTAATAAATTTCAATAAAATACCACAGGTCTACAAATGCTGGAAACTGATTGATTTATTGATGCCAGTACATTTATTGATCTTTTATACTGATTACAAACGAGATCTGATAACATGCAACTAAAAAAACAACAATATTTAAAAACCTGGTTTTGCTGATTGCAGCCACCAGAATGATGAAGAAAATGGCACGGCTCCCAATAAGGTCACTTTCTCCCCCTGACAGATGATGGAAAATGAACCCTGAAGTATCTGCGCCCCACTTGGTGAAGTTACAGAGTAGAAAGAGAAGGCGTTTTTCCTTGAAGAAGTACGGCCTTTTAATGATGGTACGACCCTGCTGTAGGAAGGTATGGCTATGACAGCAGCAAACAAATAAAAGTACGGCCCTTGGAAGATGTGTCTCAAGCTTGCAAAATGGACGCCAAGCATAAAGAACCCTTCCCCAATGAACTCCGGATCAAAACCTTGAATGATGCAACAACTGTGAAGCTCTGTGACAACCTCTGAATGAAGCTATCTCTTTAACTGGCAATAAATCAGCTGATATTTCATAGCCTCTGAACTACACACATTGAAGATGGCACGTTCTCCAATGCAAGTTGAAAACTGGAACACTTGGCTTTGTTCTCAGAAGGACTTAGCAAAAATTCGATTTCCAAAACATAATGAGCTCAAATCCCAATGAAAACCCTTATATCCCTCAAAAGTTCGACTTTTCTCAATTAGGCATCATTTAAATAAATTTGAACTTTTCTTTTTAATTTTTTCAATAGTCTCAAACTCACTTTTAATTATAAATTATAATTAAAAGTGGCCCCCTTCAATGATGGTCAACCCCTTGAGGCAATCACTTAAGTTATAATATTAATTAATATTATAACTTTATAATATAAGCTTTGAATAATTAATATTTAATTAAACAATTAAAATATTAATATCTCCCTCAAAATATATCCGATTTACGAACCGTCTGAAGCTGGTGAATAAGTGATTGATTCTGCACATGACCAAACCATACTGCTAAAAATAGCAGGGGTGCTCCGCTGAATGCCAAATACTGCTAAAAATAGCAAGTCAGGCAAAATACGTCCGAATGAGCCCGAACGAAAGCCAATTGGTAAGTTCTGACAATCCAAAGCCAAGCCAAGCTCCATCAAGACCCTCTATCCATCCTATCAGCCTACGAGGGTCGCATAATAGGCTAATCATAAGCTCTGAGAGATGTCAACTAGAAGGGGACATTACAGTCTACCCCTCCTGAAATTGCTTGTCCTCAAGCAATCTCAACTTCGGATGCTGCAAAATATCCTCGCTCTCCCACGTAGCATCCTCCACTGGCAAATCTCTCTAGTTCACCAATTATTCCCTGATAGTCCTCCTACGCAACTGTCTCTCTCTGTACTCCAGGATAGACTCAGGTACTAAGATCAACTTTCCCTCATCATCTAAGGGAGGTAAAACTGCCGAAGGTACCACACGGTGTCCCAACGCCTTCTTGAGATGTGACACATGAAAAACATTGTGGACCTTGCTCTCCGCCGGAAGCTCTAGCTCATAAGCCACCTCTCCAACACGCCTCAGGATCCTGAAAGGACCATAATATCGTGGCTTAAGCTTCTCTGAACCACTCTTCCTAAGAGTAGACTGACGGTAGGGCTGCAGCATAAGATAAACCATGTCTCCCACCTCAAAAGACCTCTCTGTCCTCTTCTGATCTGCATACTGCTTCTGCTGATTCTGTGCCTTAGCAATATTCTCCTTGAGAGCCCTCATAGTGTCCTGACTCTCCTGCAATAAATCTCCAGCACTCGGCACTCTACTGTCACTCAGTAGCAAATCCAGAAAGCTAGGCGCCTCATAACCGTACAACGCCATGAAGGGGGACATCTGAATGGTCATGTGGAAGGTAGTATTATAGCAATACTCGCACAGATATATCCACTTGACCCACGCCTTTTGCTGCCCTGCAATATAGTTTCGGAGGTAACCTTCCACCCATTTATTCACTATCTCACCTGACCATCGGTCTGGGGTGGTAACTGGTGCTCGGTGTAAGCTCGGTCCCACAAAGTCTGAACACCTCCTGCCAGAAGTGACTCAAGAACCGACTATCCCTGTCGCTCACTATGCTCCGAGGCAACCCATGTAGTCTGAATACCTCATGGAAGAAGACCTCTGCTACCTGTGTAGCTGTGTAAGTGGTGGTAATCGGAAAGAAGTGGGCATACTTCGTCAGCCGATCCACAACTACATATATGCAATCCCGTCCTTGGGCTTTAGGCAAGCCCGTAATGAAATCCATCGACAGGCATTCCCACTTCCTCGGAATCGGAAGTGGGTGCAATAATCCTACCAGATACGCTCCGCTTTGTTTTGTTGACAAACAGGCACTCAATGCAATACAATCGGGCTAAACATCCCTTTTAAGTCCTTTCCATGTAAATCTCCCCGAATCTGTTTGTACGCTTTTGAAGTACCAGATGTCCTGTTGTAGGTACATATCAAAGGCTCGCATGATAGCGTTCTTCACCCTCTAACTCGGGATCAAATAAATCCTGTTCTTGTAAATGATCAAGTCATTCACAAGCGTGTATCTGGTGTCAACCATCGATCCCTCAACAATACTGGATGCCCAAGTATCCTTGGCATACTCTGCCACAATCAAATGCCTCCAATCCTCTGTAATGTGAACCATAGAGCTCAGATAAGGCCTGCGTGAGAGAGCGTCAGCCACTACATTCTGGGTGCCTTTGATGTAAGAGATATCAAAGTCATATGCCTGCAATTTACTCACCCACTTCTGCTGACGATCATTGAGATCTCGCTGCCCCAGGAAATGCCTCAAACTGTTGTGGTCAGTTTTAATGCAAAACTTACTGCCCACGAGATACTGCCTAAATTTGGCCAAGGCATGCATTATGGCCAGCATCTCCTTATCATAAATAGTGTAAAGTCTCTCTGGGCCTCTGAGCTTCCTGCTCTCATAAACGATCGAATGCTTGTCCTGCATAAGCACCGCTCCAATGCCCTCACCAGAAGCATCGCACTGAAGCTCGAAAGGCTTCGAAAAATCTGGTAGTTCCAACACTGGACACGTAGTCATCAGCTCCTTGAACCTCACGAAACACTCCTGTGCCTTAGGAGTCCAACAAAATGCACCCTTTTTCAACAAATCTGTCATAGGCGCTGCATGGCGTGAATAACCATTCACAAATCTGCGATAAAAACCACATAATCCAAGAAATCCTCGCAGCAATGTAAGGTTCGCCGGAGTAGGCCAATCTATGATAGCATGGATCTTCTCAGGATCCATCCGCACTCCCTCTGCACTGATAATATGACCTAAGTATAACAATTCGGTCATTCCCAAATCACATTTGGATTCCTTGGCATATAAGGACTCCCTCTCCAAAATACTGAGTACTGTCTCCAAGTGAGCCAAATGCTCCTGCCATGTCCTGCTGTCTATCAAGATGTCATCGAAGAAGACAAGTACATATCTCCTCAACTGCGAATGGAAGACCCTGTTCATGGTGGACTGAAAGGTCGCTGGAGCGTTGGTTAGCCCAAATGGCATCACCACAAACTCGAAGTGTCCACAATGACAACGGAATGCAGTCTTCTCGACATCCTGCTCACGAACTCTGATCTGGTGATATCCTGACCTCAAATCTATCTTCGTGAAATAGCATGCACCATGAAGCTCATCAATAAGCTCATCTATGTGGGGTATAGGATATCTGTTCTTGATAGTCCTTTTATTCAGAACCCTGTAATCTATGCACATGCGAAGGGTGCCATCCTTCTTCTTCACTAGGACAACTGAAGAAGTGAATGGTGATTTACTAGGTCGAATGTGACCCATGGCAAACAGCTCCTTGATAGTCTTCTCTATCTCATCCTCCAACCTCTTAGGATGCCTGTAAGGAGTAATCATGACGGGCTTAGCGCCCTCCTTAAGCTCTATAATGTGCTCAATGCCCTTGTCTGGAGGTCTCCTTGGTGGAATATCACTTAAAACCTTCTCATGCTTGACTCTCAACTGCTGAATGTCAGGATGATACTCAGTCTTAGGCTGTCCCTCCTGTATAGGTGCCAATGTGCACTCGGAAGCCCACTCTACCATGTCATGTCGCATGAGTCTCTCCATCCGTCGAAAGGAAATAGTCTTGACATTGCTGTCCTGAATGGCCTTCAGAATATGTGTCTTCCCCTTCACATCAAAATGAATCTCCATGTCTTTGAGACGAAGAGTGACTTCCTCAAGGGAATGAAGCCACTTCATGCCCAAGACTAAATCGATATCCCCCATGTTCACCACGTAATAATCAGCCTTGAATTCATAGTTATTCAAGCGCAAGGGGAGATCCTTAATCATACGATCACACCTGAGAGTGTAACCATCAGCCACCTTAACCCTAATGCCTTCGAACTCCTCAGTTATGAGTCTGTGTTTCTCCGCAAATCTAGCATCAATAAAATTGTGGGTGGCTTCTGTGTCAATAAGGGTGATGACCCTCTGTCCTGCCAAAACTCCACGAAGTCTGAATGACCCTTCCTGCTGAATGCTAGATAGTCGTGCCTCCTGAATCTGAAGCTCTGACTCTGCCTCTGCCTTAGGCTCTGAAGCCTCTGACTCTGACTCCTCAGAACTCTCCTGCTGTTCGGAACTCTCAGATTCCGACTCCTCGTAATAAGCCCACATCACTCGATTGGCCTTGCCCTTAGGCCGCAAAGGACAATCATGGTTGGCATCATAGGGACCTTTGCAGTAGAAGCAAAGCTTCTTCCTGCGTAAGTCATTAAGAGCCTCGCGATCCAAGGGTGCTGCAGATTTTCCCTTTGAATCATTCCTAAAATCTGATTTCTCTCTATTTTTATTGAAGCCCTTATTGTCCCTGAATGAAGAAGTGTTTCTAGAGTTGAATTTGCTGGATGGTGCTGCAAATTCCATACTGCGTGCCTTCTTCATAGCTTCCTGTAACGAAGAAGGATCAAATGCTTTGATCCAACCTCTTAATGGTTCCAACAGTCCCTCCATGAAAAGCACAAGAAGTCACCTCTCTGAAATATTAGGAACCATAACCGACAATCGCTGGAAGTCACCTATGTAAGACTCCAAACTGCCACTCTGTCGCAACTGAGCCAAATCTCTGAAATAGGATTCTGGATCCTTCCTATCAAATCGTTACACCAACCTGTCAACGAACTCCTCTTACGTGGTGATACGATCTTGTTGGAGTGTCACCATCCCGTGATGCCACTAGTCATAAGCTACTCCCTCCAGATGCAATGCCGCATACCTAATAGCATCCCTCTCAGCCATAAGACGCAATGTGAGGAAAGTGTCTAGCTTACTAATCCAAGCCTGGGCTGTAACCTTGCCACTACCGTCGAACATCGCTAGAGTGAGTCTGTTTGTAGCATGCTTCAGATGATTGTTCTGATGTCTAGGCCTCCAATCCTGCGGACCTCTGTGATGTTCTCTCCTCTGTGTGATGAATCGGTCAAAAATGATCCTCTCTCTGACTCAGGTGGTACTAACTCCCACTCCTCGTTCGCTGCCATAAGTGTATCAGCGAACAAGTCCTCATGCTCCTCACCTGCAACAGCCTCATCGGGCTCCTGTCTATCAAAATTAGGCCTAGTGGGCCTGTCTGCTGTCCGTGAAACAGTCCTAGGTGCTCTCTGTGATCCTGCATCACTCCTGTCCTCGTCACGATGTGGTGACGGTCTCCTCGGCATACCTAATCTCTGGATTACCACTGTCAACTACTGTAGTACATCATTGGACTGCCGTTGACCTGCTTGTAAATCTCTAAGAGTGTGTAGAACCTCTGCATCATCTTGATCCCTAGGGTTTTGAGGAATCTCTGTTCTCTCAGCCATGGTACCCGACTGCCTGTTCAAACCCTGTTGCCTGTCAATCAAGGCTCTCCTGCGAGTATAATACCTGTGAGGCCCAACCTCTTGTGGCTGCATAAGAGTGCTAAACCCTCAGGATGGCAGGATTTAACTCTGATACCACTGTAGAAACCCCTATTCTCACTTTCTCTGAAACTGCTTGTTTTGATTTGTTTTCGAACGTTTTTGGTTTTTTTTGATGTTTTTGTGCATAAAGGTAAAATGCGATTTTGAAAGGGAAATGCTAATAAATTTCAATAAAATACCACAGGTCTACAAATGCTGGAAACTGATTGATTTATTGATGCCAATACATTTATTGATCTTTTATACTGATTACAAATGAGATCTGATAACATGCAACTAAAAAAACAACAATATTTAAAAACCTAGTTTTGCTGATTGCAGCCACCAAAATGATGAAGAAAATGGCACGGCTCCCAATAAGGTCACTTTCTCCCCCTGACAGATAATGGCAAATGAACCTTGAAGTATCTGCGCCCCATTTGGTGAAGTTACAGAGCAGAAAGAGAAGGCGTTTTTCCTTGAAGTACGACCTTTTAGTGATGGTACGACCCTATTGTAGGAAGGTACGGCTATGACAGCAGCAAACAAATAAAAGTACGGCCCTTGGAAGATGTGTCTCAAGCTTGCAAAATGGACACCAAGCATAAAGAACCCTTCCCCAATGAACTCCGGATCAAAACCCTGAATGATGCAACAACTGTGAAGCTCTGTGACAACCTCTGAATGAAGCTATCTCTCTAATTGGCAATAAATCAGCTGATATTTCACAGCCTCTGAACTGCACACACTGAAGATGGCACGTTCTCCAATGCAAGTTGAAAACTGGAACCCTTGGCTTTGTTCTCAGAAGGACTTAGCAAAAATTCG
>VDFB02061030.1:0-57979 GCA_007258455.2 Sequoia sempervirens
CCTAGAGCTTGCTACAAATTGCAAATCATTGACTATCTTATACAATGGATTGTGTTTAGTTATCTCATGCTCCAGATAGTTGATATTGTCTATGAACAACCAATTCTAGTTGATATTATCTTATCGTATTGAGCTATTAAGTAAGATCGTCTGCTATTGTTAATGTTGTTTATATTAATGGTGTAGAAGTTGTAAACACATTAAGGGATTACTCTCTTGGGTCTTGCATAGCCCGAAGTGTACGAGGATTTTAAAGTCCTCGTCAGTTGGTCTAGGTCCTTTGAGCTACCCTCGATTGGAATTGGAAATTCCATAGGTATATTAGAAGACAAACCTAGTTACATTGTAAAAAGAACCAACATACACGTCAACCATTGAACAACCACCTCTACAACTGACTTTTTAATCTTTTATGATCACATGAAACATAAAACACACTAATTTCAAAGTTGGTAACATCACTATTGAAATGTTGTAATTTTTTGACCTTTCAAACATTAAAAGTACAACATTAAATTAATTATGTAATGGCATAAAAATTATTAATATTATGAATTAATTATGTAACCACATAAGTCAAATATAATTCTATCAAGAAATTAATATCAAATAGATAATATAATTGCATAACTTATATGTTTCAATGTCATTGATCTTCTTCTTCATCCAACTCTTTGTCTATATCATCTGATCCAGATTCGACATTGTAAGGATTGGTCATATCATCATCATCGTCATCGATATCAGTTTCGATAATGTCATCATCCACACGGATGTCATCTTCATGAGCATTAACTCCTACATCATCATCATCTAGTTCCTCCTCTTAGACATCTTCATTAGGGACATCATCAACCTAATCGTTGATCACGGTGTCATCTACATCATCTTCTAGTTCTTGGTATCTTCTTCTTCCACCACATTATACTTTACCGGCCTTCCTCTTGGATCATTTTCACAACCCAACAAATGACCAGCCGATTTTTGGAACCTTTGAGTAAAATACCCGCTCACATTGGCTTGGAGGAACATAGGGCTCATTTCCAGCTCGCTTGATCAACCTTGTATTAACCATGGTAAATCCATTATCATGTTCAATAACATTTCTCTCAGGATTATTTTCATTCAATGGAGTATCATGCCATGGGATGACAGCGAGAACAAAATTAATCGAAGACTTAAAGAGTCACACTCAAGTATATCATCAAAATCCCATAGTATCGATTTTGAGACTTTTGGATGTATGTACTTCTAGATGAAACATTAGTCACCTGAAAGACTGCAGTTATACCAGAATCACAAGTTTTTTTCATGTCATCCAACATTTTGATTCGAAATTTACGACCATTGCACCACATAGCCTTGTGGTGTTTCACCTGCAATATGTCAAACATGTAAAATTATTGCAATATCGTCAGTTGATAAACATATTTATTCTTGGCTGAAGATGTATGCAAAAGAAAATAATCTCCAAGATATATATATATATCAATATACTTGAAAATAATTAAATAATATGGGTGATTAATATATTTATCGTGCACATTTTGTCTGAAGCCATATGCTAAATCCAATTTCCCTTTGTGTTAACATTGGAATCTCCATTACGATGAGCTTCTTTAACGATGAATCCACCTTCCCCGTATTGTGTGCAACCAGATTGTTGACATCGTTCAATCCATACCGTCATCCAATCAAGATTGTTGGTGACGTACAAATGTAGTGCATCCCACTCTCGACGAACTGTACCAAAATAAATTAAAATTCACAAATGACGTATAATTAGTTAAATACCACAGTATATGACCTTAATTTATAATTGATGTATATTGAATATTAAAAATTAAATAAGTACAATATACATAAAACCATATGTAAAATGCATTCCAATTAATCTCCATGACCATCTTATAATTACCTCTCACTTTCCTTAATCTACCTTTCCCTAACAAGTACTCCCCTTCGAATTTGTTAATGGAGTTGGGATCCCAAATGTGATATAAATGGATCTTTGCTGCAAACTTAGGAAGATATTCACTAATGTACACCATGGTCTGGTATACCATATATCCTTCCACCATAGAACCCTCAGAATGTGCTATTTGTCTAACCAAAGCCTTCAAAAATTTCAAGTGCCTCTCAACCATCCACATTGACCTTGTGTGTACAGGTCCACACAATTCAATCTCCTCAACTTGGTGTATGAGGTAGTGTTCTTGAGCATTGAAAAATGTTGAAGGTAGACACTTTTGCATTTCACACATTAGACGAGGAATTTTTCTCTTCCAATAATTTATATCTTCTTTATGGATTTCTTTAGATGATAGTCATCTACAAGTGATTCAAGGCACAAATATATTAACGATATTTAACAAAAATATACAATATATTACATAACAAGTAAAACAAATGGCAATTATAAGATGTATACAGCGAATTGAACAAATCTAGCTACTTACCTCATGTATTTTCCAAGATCATATATAACTTGCTTGACATTGTTGTCAAAAGTTGTGCAGGAGAGATAGAGGTAGAGCGTCTTGCAACAATTATAAAATGATCTTTTCATTATTTTTCCAAAAGTAGTAAACACAATACACTAAAAAGTACATGCATTATAAAAGTGTATATAATATACCAGAATAATTACCTTAATGAAGGTATGCCAATCATGCATTTTCATCCCTGACCCAAATTCACCTTTCTTTGTTATTATATTGTTTATGTTTGCAGCAAATCTTGTGGGAAATCAAATTTTTTGTATGACTTATTTTATAGCATTGCTTTGCTGCTCTGTTAATAACCAAGGAAGGGCACTTATATTAATTTGGTATCCATCACTATTCAATTGAATGACATTTTTCATTGTATGATTGGCTTCCTGAATGTCACTACAAATTTTGACAATTTTTTCTTTGTCATGCCTTCTATCCAATATTTTTCATAACGTTTCTGTTATATTCTTTCCAATATGCATTGTATCAAACAAATGCACAATTTGTAGCTGCTCATAGTAGGGCAACCTACTAAATTGTCTGGGATAATTTTTCAGTCCATGTGGAAGCCGGCCATTAATGCCTTGACAACCTTCATGAAGCATATGGGTTAAACAAATTACTGCGACAATCATTGTCAATTACAACATGAGTAAACACAACACAATATAAAAATAAGAATTCAAAACATATCATATATGATAGATAAACAATTTGATCCGATGTATAACCTTGACGATTAGCTTTCTATTATATTCCAACTTCCATAGGTGAGGTGACATTCTTCGTGGTTTTGATGT
Source organism: Sequoia sempervirens (assembly GCA_007258455.2). Lineage (NCBI taxonomy): Eukaryota > Viridiplantae > Streptophyta > Pinopsida > Cupressales > Cupressaceae > Sequoia > Sequoia sempervirens. The sequence continues at coordinate 3,296 of VDFB02061030.1, forward strand.
AGTCTCCTCTTTCCCATTGAAAGATGTTTTTAGTGGTTAGATACTTATGATTTATATGGAGGAAGTGCCTATACTCATCAAACACCTTCTTTCCTAAACTTGTTGAACGACGAGATTTCATCTTTGGACCACAAATTGGACATGCAAATTTTCCCTTTGTTTGAAGACCTGTAAGATGATATATAATTGGATTAAATATGTCAATTTTTATAATTATATATAATGAATAGATTATTTTAAAAATATTCATGATATCTACTTCATCAAATTAAATATTTTTAAAGTGCAGTTGAACGTTATAACATACTACAAAAATTTGTTAGCCCTGGGCATCGAGATGAATTGTCCATACAAGATTGCAATAATCGAATTGCCTGGTCCTATCGGGTCCTGAGACGCCATACATAGCATTTATTCCATAACTTTAGTAACTCGTTGATAAGAGGCTCATATATACATTCATATCTTTAACTTAGTACTTACCTAGTTGAATGAACATAAACATTCAATAATTATTATAACCATTTTATTGCAATATATATAAATTAATGTACATGACTATTGAATGAAAAAAATATAAGTCATTATGCAACAAATAAGACAAATGAGATGCTACTACGTTAAAAAAAATTGATGTAAAAAAATACCTGGAACAATCATTGACAATATTATGTGCTCCCTCTTTATTGACATCCATAGAGGAATGTTATTGTTGATAACAAAAACAAGCCACACTGAGTAAATAGATCTCAGCTCTCCAAATGGATTGACACCGTCCGCTCCCAATGAAAGTCTGGGATTACGAGGTTCTTCTTTAAAGTGTGGTCATTTTTCCTCTATGTCCCTAAATAAAGAACCATTTGCAGGCATTCGAAGAATGCCATCTCCACTTCTATTCCGTGCATGGTAATCCATCAATTGCGCTAAGCTTTCGCACCTAAATAATTGTTGCATACGTGGAATAATGAGAATATAACGAAGAACCTTGCGAGACACCTTTTTTGTTAGTTGATCTGTTCGATGTCTACTAATATGACATTTCGGGCATTCTGTTGCAAATTCCTATTGTTTATGATATATAATATGATCATTGGAACATGCATCTATTGCTTGATACTCCATTCCAATATCTTTCATAATGGCACATAAATCTCGGTATGAGTGAGGTAAAATATTTGATGGTGGTAACAAAAATTCACCAATCAATCTACAACAAAAAATAATTTATTCATATAAAGAATATTAATAGTACATATTTCATTCTTTATTTACTAGTGATGAACTAACAATTAAAATAGATGAAAAAAGATGACATATATGACATACCTTAACATCCGTGAGATTGCTATATTTGATAAATCATTCATAACCTTCAAGTTCAATAGCAACAATACAACAGAGAGAAGAGTTGTTTCAGAGCCTTCATAAAGGGGTTTGTATGCCTTGTCAGGTACAGGTAAATCATGAACATCATCAAAGTCATCTTGATCATCATGATCAGCTCTGCCACTAAATGTAGCATGGATCAATGTATTTGTACCATAATTTTCAACTGTGTTTTCTGGCGCATGATCATCTTCTTCCATAGGATCATTAACTTCATCTTCGATATTCCAGCTCCATGTTCCCACTTGCAAAACCACATTCTCGGGGTCGTGATAATCCATATCATCCCTAGGGCACCCCACCTTTATAATAATGATAGACACAAATAAACCATGATCATGATCAAGTGATTATATATATATATATAAAATGTTAAAACAATATAAATATTTACAAATTAAATCAATATAAACACATATAATGAACAACTTACCAATGGACGATAATCATGCCCCCTTCAACGTGACCATGTTGCCTACAATGTTTCTCAGCTGTTGTGATTAAAAGTTTCTCGTCTTTAAGCCCTTGCAATTATTGCAAAGACAATAACATTTCCCATCACCCTTTCTTTTCAATCTAGCCCACAATCTATCAAGTGTCTCTTCATTTTGTTCTCGACTAATATTATCTGACATGATTTTTCTTTACCAAGCTTGACTATTTAGATCTTCAAAAAATATCAAACTCACACTCCAATAATTTTTATTCATAGACAGGTAACATAATCTAATAATTCTGATATTTTACACCAAAAAAATTTGGCATGCAACCACCCCTGCAAAAGAGAAGATAGTCTGAAGTTAATGACCCCAAAAAACACTTTACAATGCTAATTCCAAAACTTATTAAATTCTGATTTTACTATGATTTCCAACCGTTAAGACTCCTAAAATCAGAATATTGAACTTGATCACAAAATTCCTACAACAATGGAGGTAGCGAGCTAGTAAGAGCAAGTGGCCCATTCCTAAGGAGCAACAAGTCGAAATCATCATTGCTAATGTCAATACGGATTTATCCTTTTAGTTAAAGATGCAATGTGTCACTTCTTATGACGAGCTTATCCCTAGGGCCCTCAACATTGAGAGAGCCCTAATAAAAAACAACAAAAGCATTGGTAAGAGCATGATTAGGGTACAAACTCTAGGCCTCTGTAGAAACATAAACAATAACTATAGTGGATTAGTGAGGTTGCAATACCAAAAAGATTGAGAAATTGTAGGTAATAACAAAATCTTGTAATTTAAAGATTGTAGCCAATAACAAGCACACTATGTAGCTTCATGATATTTGTAAATGCAATCTACGGTAAGAAGAATGACAGTCACTTGAGATGTGATAGTCAAAAACAGGCTAAACAGTGACAAGATAATAAAGTTCAAACCTTGCATAGTATAGTGGAGATTTTAACAGTGAGTTTCCTTACCCCCTTGCTGACCTTAAGGGTTTTTCAAATGCTTTTGGTATTGTTAGACAAGGCAAATGCAATCAGGAATGACTGTCCAAATGAAGTAACAATGGTAATCATAGGTTCAATTTTTCTTCTTAACCATTAATATTGTATAATGGAGGTAGTGGATTGCATGTTTGAGTAGTTTTTTGAGACTCACCAAAGATGGGAAAATAGTGAATAATACCTTGTGGACTGTGAAGTAGTGTCAATAAGGTTGAAGGATCTTAAGAACTACAATACCATGAAACAATGAGTCTCCTATAGTAAGTAGGCAGTCTATAGGGCATAGTTTGATTTTATAGAAGGATGCTCATGAAAGGAATCTTCAAGTGATAGTGAGTGAGTTGTTTGAGATTGCAGCTGAGGGTGCAATGCCCAGTCTTAAAAGAAGTTAGTAAAGCAAAGAAAATGCAAGAAAATCAATCGTTACACAACAAACAATTCACAATGTTATCTTCCATAATGCCTTGAGTTTGAAGACAAAAATCTCATTGTATCTTCATGATGAAAGTGGTGACCTTAATGGTCAATCACTGGCAACCATGATTTTAAAACATGCTATTGTGCTTATGGAAGCAACATTTTAAGCAAGGCAGTGAGTGGTGGTTTGGAACAATGGTAGGTATGAAGGACTTGCTTTATATGCATACTATGCAGTCTAGCTTAAGACAACGTTCTTAGAAGAGATTGAAGGTGGATTATGGAACTCAAGGGTTACCATGAAAAGGATTAAAGCAAAGACTGGATCTATTTAAAAGCCACGGTCATGAAGATATTAAAGATGTCACATGCAAAACCTAGTAGCTGGAGTAATGAATACAGTGCCAAAGAGGATAGTGTGTTGGGGCAGATTTAGGAGATCTCAACATTATCTAATTACAGGGAAATACATCATTTATTTATTTTTTTAATTAAAAGAAATCATTCTAAACCCTATATAGGATACATTGATACTTCAAAAGCCTCTGAAGGAATTTGATATTATGCAAATATATGTCAAGTAACATTCATAAGGTTTAGAAAATCTTGATCACTCTCTAGAATAGCCCATTAAACATGGGTTGTGCTTGAATGCACTACATAATTGATATAACACAACCACTCATATCAACCAGAGTTATAGGCTCTTTATTGCAGCAAGAGGTAATCACTCTTCGATCATGCTATAATTACATCCTAACCTGTTAAACTTGAGACAACCTGAATGCACCCAATGATGATTGACACCTACATTATACAACCTAATTAACTACATTATATGAGTGCCTCCATTTCTATCACAACATAGCTACATTAAACTTGGGTCACACATGAATGCATCCTATATTTGTTATAGCACAACTGTGCCACATGACCAATACAGTTATGGATCACATAATTACAATCACAAGAATTTGTTCCTTGGTTGTGATCTTATGGTGATTCCACACAACAAAATCTGGACATAAAATTCTCAAAACCCTTAACCTCTAAAAATGAAATATGATGAGATGTTGCTTTAAAATATGATTTTCAAACCTGGAACTACAAATTTGACTTCACAACTAAATTCTGCAAAAAGACAATGACTACCCTCAACCTGGTGATATCTTCTTAAATTTTTTCTGATTTTTCCCAACAAAATCGTCCTTAGTTCTCCACAAACTATCTCAAGTAGAGCAAAACACTGTCGCAATAAATTAGGTGCGAACTCACTTTTTCTTTATGTCGGCCACAATTTGATTTTTTTTAATTTTTCATGTTTGTCGAAAATTCGACGAAAATAATAGCCAACATTTCGACGAACCCCAGGTTCGTCAAAATTTCGACGAACGTCGGGGACAAACTTTCAAAAAATTGGAATTTACACATCAAATTTTACAAGCACCTAACGAACATCGAATTTTACATATTTCGTCAGACAGTTTCATCGTATTTTGCAGTCAAATGTATTAGTGTAATTTAGCATGAGAGGCTGGGACACCTTAATTATAGGTATCTTTAGCAATTGAGTACCAAGAATATGGTACTTGTACTTCCTAAGGTTTCTTGCATAAAGGGTATTTATTGAGGTTGTGTTCTTGGAAAACATCATCAAGAACTATTTACAAAGGGTAAGGCCCATCACGCTATTACATTACTTGAGTTGGTTCATAATGACTGTTGCACAAACAGTTGTCATTGCACCAAAAAATTGACCTATTAATGCCCAATATAACTGCTAGAGTTAATGAATCCATAGAAGGCAGTTAAGCCATGTCATGAACTCAAGCATTGTGTTGCAAAACACAAGGAGACCAAGGGCACACACCATGCAACAACCCCACCAATGCAAGCAAGGGGTTTGAACCCATGACCCAATCTCTGATACCAATTGTTGCACAGGCAATTGTTGCACCAAAATATTGACATATTAATGCCTGATACAACCACCAGAATTAATGAATCCACAAAAGGCGTTTAAGCCATGTCATGAACCCAAGTGTTTCACTACACAACACAAGGAGACCAAGGGCGCACACCTTGAAACAATGACATCATGTCATTTCCAACTCCTTCATTTTTAGGAGCCAAATATGCACTCACCTTTATTAATGATTTCTCTAGTTGTACATGGGTTTAATTTCTTAAGTACACAAGTAATTTCTTCACCACCTTTAGGACCCTTAAGGTGTTCATGGAGAAGCAATTAGGTTCTTCTATTTGATGGATACAAATAGATAATGGGGGAATATGTGAACCAAGCCTTTATGGACTATTGCATTGAGCATGGTATTCAACATTAGTATTTGGTTCCCTATACTCCTCGATAGAATGGTGTTGTTGAAAGAAAGAACATATCATTAAAGGAAATGGAAAATTATATGCTTTAGTTTAGGTCTATGGTCCCATCATTTTGGGCTGAAGAAAAAAATTGTGCTAACTATATTTAGAACTAAACTCCCACGAGGTGGTTCAAAATCTCTCTGGAGGAGGCTTGGTCCAAAATCAAGTCTGATATTTCCTTCTTCAAGGTATTTAGTAGTGAGGCTTGGGAATTCATACTATATGGTTGGTGTAAGGAAATGGAGAAGGAGAGTCAACAATGAATTTTTGATAGTTATTGTGAGGATGTGAAAGCTTATAGGTTGTTTGATCTTATCAATGGAGATGTCTACTATCATAGAGAAGTTTCATCTACTTTTTATTCCTCACTACCTACCTCACCTTCAACATATCATGAGGATATCTTTGTACCTGAGGATACTTCAGATGATGGTCTTGATTTTCCACCTCCACCACCACTTGCACATCATATCACTCATGTTGTGCCTGGGCTCGAGTTGTTATTAAAGAGGCTAGTTCTTTAGTCAGTGATCCTATGACCTCTCAACGCACTTTTGCACAGACTTTTGGCACTAGTATTTTAGGTCATGTTATATCTCTAGATCCACAAAAAAAATCAAAGGCTTTTGGTGTTCTAGAGTGGGACAATTCTATGGAAGAGGAGTATTCTTTATTGATGAAGAATAATACATGAGATTTGGGTTCTCTTTCTATGGGAAGAAATATGGTTTATAACAAGTGGGTGTATTGCACCAAATATGTAGTTGATGGTTCCATTGAAAGATACAAGGCATGTCTTATAGCTAAGGGTTTTTCATGGGTTGAGGGTATTGACTACTAGTAGACATTTTCCACTATAGCCAAGATGGATTCAGTTCACCTTGTTCTTTCTATTGCTACGTCCCAAAGATGGCCAATATATTTGATGGATGTGAAGAATATCTTTTTTAAATGGTGATCTTCATGAGGAGATCTATATGAAGCAGCCTCTATTTTTTTTAATACTCTTCACTTGTGTAAGATTAAACCGTTATTTGTATGGTCTCAAACAAGCCCCTAGGGATCAATATGAGAAGATTGATGGTTTCTTTCTTACATCTTGTTTCAATTTTTTCCACTCCATTACACAATATACATCCATAGACATAGAAATGATCTTTTGATACTAGTCTTGTATATTGATGACTTGATTCTCATTACTAGTTTCTCATCCATGCTTTAGGATATTCAACACAATTTGATGGCACATTTTGACATGATAGATCTTGGGATTTTGCATTTCTTCCTTGGTCTTTAGGTTCTTTAATATACTAAGGGGATATTCATATATTAAAAAAGTACACTATTGAATTGCTTCATTAGTTTCATATGAGTGATTGTAAGCTCATGCCTACACTATTCTAGTCTGGTGTCACTTTGACTACCACTTGCACAACACCTATTGTTGATGCTACTTTGTATTTAGATAGGTAGTTGGTAGTATTTTGTATTTAACACACATGCATCCTGATATCACCTTCGTTGTTGGGCTAGTCTCCATTTTTTTCACATGAACCTCATGAGAGTCAATGGAAGGAAATCAAGTGTTTTTTTAGTTATATTCATGAAACCACTCATTTTAGTATTTAGTACACACTATGGGCTTCATAGATAGTAGGCTTCATCGAATTAGATTAGGTAGGAGACGTTGAATCACAAAATTCCTCTTTTGGATTTGTTTTTTTCTCTTGGTTCTAGTTATATTGCATGGTCTTGCAAGAAGAAAACCACTACTACATTACTATCCACTAAGGTTGAATATCGAGGAGCAATTCTTGCTATCCAAGATGTACTATGGCTTCAACAACTTATGACAGAGTTTGATCTTCCACCTAATTATCTTACTATACTTTGGTGTGATAATCAAAGTGTCATTAACATTTCATACAACCCAATTGAATATCATCAAACAAAGCACATCAAGATGCATATGCACTTCATTTGATAGCTTATCTAGGATAGTGTTCTATCCTTAGAGTATTTGCATATTGAGGATCACGTTGTAGAAATCTTCACTAAACCTTAATAATTTATTAACTATCTTATAATTTTTGCACCAGTTTCTTAGGGTGAAGGAAGTTGTCTTTGGGGATTCTTGAGTCCTCCTTTGTATACAGTTCTCTCTTTGTTTAGATGAGTTTTTCCCACTTGGTTTTGTCCTTTACTCCATTTTTTAGTACTTTTATTTTGTACATGTGAGTACCTCATCAAGTCTTGTTTATGAGACTCATCTTTTAGTGCATTACCCACTAAGTATCACTTAAGGGGGGTGTAGACACCTAGAATTGTCCAGGAATTTTCATATAGATCCACACTTGCATATTTCTTCTATTTCCTATTAATTAAATAATTTTATTATTTAATTAAGCTAATTTTCCTCTAAATAATTAAATAATTTTATTATTAAATTATTCCCCTTTCATAGGTCCCATTTTCTTCTAATAATTAAATAATCTTATTATTTAATTGCCTAACAATCCTCTCTCCTAAATTAAATAAATATTTAATTTATTTAATTTTCCCATCTTTCTTCTTAAATAAATAAAATAAATATTTTATTTATTTCCTCAATGTCGGCTACTAAAATTAAATACCTTTATTTAATTTTAGCTCCTTGATCCATGTCTTTTCTCTTTCATTAATCCTCCACCCTTGATTAAATTAAGTTCTAATTTAATCTCCACCCTTGATTTCTTTCAAGCAAAGCATATAAATAAATCCCTCATCTAAGCCATTTAGACAACACATCTCATTATCTCACCTACATGTTGCCATTTTCATTCTAGCACTTTTATCTATCGCATCTCTACCATTCTCTATCTAGACCCAAGCATACATTCATCTATCATATCAAGATTCACACCATATCATATCAAGATCAAGATCAAGGCAATATCAAGGTTCTACAATCAAAGTTTGCGGGCAACAACCATATCAAGAGTCCATGTTCAAGATGACTTTGTTTCATTTCATGCATGCATTATCATCTAGCTCTTAGACACAATTGAGGTTCGATGTTGAATGTGGATTGGATCTAGTGCTTCTTTTGTTATCTATTTTTTGTATCATATAAGGGGTGTTAGTGTTAGAAGAGTATTTATGCATCTAGTTATCTTTTATCTAGTTCCTACACCTAGTAGTCCTATTCACAGTAGCTTAAGTTCACTTAGTGGTTTAGTTGTCTCACCTGATAGACACATGACGCATGCACTAACACTTGTCCCAAGTGTTCTACACATGTCACATCTCTTGGAGGGTTATTTAGTCTTTTTGTTTCACCTTCCTACTTCCTCCTTGTCCTATATATACAAAGAGAGATCATTGTATATACACACAGTTTATGATAGTTCCTTGGCTAATCTATTGTGCTTGATTTTTATGTGAAAGTTCTAAATTTTCCATTCATTTTTTTCTACTCCAACACCATCTAAACTTCTCTATGCACATGTATCAATAAAATTAATAAAAGTGTCCAACTTCTTGACCATCTTGTTGTCCACCATATCATGAATAAAGTAATACTACACATCAATTTGGTCTGTACATGCATGAAAGGTAGGGTTATTTTCATAGTTTATGCCACTCTAATCGTCATACTAAATCAACACTATATCCTACTTCAACATGGTATCCAAACATAATCTCTAAAACCAAATTTTCTCCTTACAAGAATGATTAGCTATCAAGTACTCTACCTATGTCATTGAGAGAGAACCTCAAATCATATTTTTCTCATTCAACTCATTGCACCATCAAATAGGTCAAAGACACACCTTTTGGTAGATTATCTACTATCCATATCTCTAACCTAATTAGATCTATAGTCCATGTATATCCTGTATATCACTCAAATTGTATCCTCCTTGGTAGAAAATAGACTACTCTAAAGTTCCACAAGGATATTTGAAGGCTCTCTTCACTAAAATCTAATTCTCCTTTCTAGACTAGACATATACCTACTTAGAACTCCCACTACTTAGGCTTTGTGTATCTTGGTGTAGACCATAACATACATGTGTCTACCAACTACAAATACATAGGGGTTATAGATCATTTTCTCTATCTTAATGGTGTCAAAGGGAATTCATAACACATTTTTCTTTTTCCAATGTGATAAAGTAGAAATGGCTATTTGTATAGTGGTTGGAAATGAATGGCTCATCAACAATTCTTCGGCTCTCCCTTATGAGGTTGCTTCTCTTTTTGTTTCAAATTTAATGGATGTTCTTTGGTGTGCAAAAATGGTGAAATTCTTGGGTAGGAGTTATTTGTTGTAGATATTTTAATTTTTCAAGGTGGTGTCTAGAGGCACCATTAAGGAGCTTTTCAACTCAATAGCTAAACATGGTATCTTAGATCAAACCCCATAAAGGACCAAATTAATGACAATGAGAAAAAATGAAGATAACATTTATAATTTACAAATGACCTATATAATGATGTATATTTTATTCCTTTATTGCCCTTTAGAATTGAAGTGTGCACTAATTATTATCCTCTATTTCCTTTGGATTCATTCATATGTTTTAGTGCTAAAAGAATGTTTTTAAATACTATGACACAACATGGCATATGAAACATGTGCTAGATCAACTCATAACAACTAGTGAAAAGGGGTGAGATTATTAAATTTTAAATTCAATTCCTTGGATGTTAAGGGTCATTTGTCTTCCCCTTGGGATTGACATGGATCGATCACACATCCCTCAAAAATGATCTAAAGGGATGAAGTGTGGTTTTTGAGATGGGGAATAATTATCTCAAAACCAATGCAAATGGAGGTGATATGGAGATGAATAGGGATCAAATTGTGACCTGAGTTTAACACAAGAATTTGCCACTAGTTAATATGTTATTGGATTAAGACGTTTACATCAAGTTGGGGCATATAAACTAAAGGGAATTAGCATAGGCATGTTAATTTTACTATTAAAGATATATCACGAGAAAATTAAATGAATATTTTATCTTCATCTCAAATAAAATTTAATTCTATTTATTAGTTGACAAAAGTTTTTTGTAGCATCAAATTTCATTTTCTCCTTGGCTCTTTTATTCAATTTCATTGCTTATTTCTTTTTTTTGGCTTGATTTCTTGTGCATTTATCTAGTCGCTTCCATTGTTCGGAGACTTTTAAAAATTAAGCTGAGTGTCTTTAAGTAATTTTATCATGTAATAAAATATGTTTGCACACAATATCGATTCATGTTATTTTCTAAATGGTGAAATCCATCCTATTAATAGGGAAATGATGAAAACATTTAAGGTTGAAGTAGATTCAATAAGGGAGAGAAATGGCGATCCTAACAAAACATTACAAGGCATTGGGGAGAGAACTGTCAATCTTAAAAAAACATTACAAGGCATTGGGGAGACCTAATCTCTAAAGAATTTTTAGTGTTAGGCTATGTTGCACCATATTTTTGAGCTTGATGTTGATATGATTTGGTGATGGAAAAAAGTGTCTTTCTTTTGTACACCTTGAGTTGGCCTATTGGTGAAAAGCTTGTGTCACAAGATAGGATCCTCTAGAGGTTAAGGCATGCTCATTTTGTATTGTAGCACAATTAAGTGCCTCCTTCAACCCTAGTGGGGGTATGAGGTAGTCTTATATGTTATAAGCCACCTATAGGCCAAATCGTTTGACATCAAGGACTATATAAGGATTCCATTTCCATTTTGTAATAAGATGAAATTTTCGTAGATTTTAGTATGTTAAAATCTAGTTCATTTGTGTCTTGACATGTAAGTATTGGGAGGGGTATTATCTATTCATGGCATACATGATTTGCATGCATTAAAAATTACTAATATTAAAGAAAATATTAGACAAGCAATGATTATGAGAGCATATCCAAGATGTTCTTTTGAAGAGAAGGTTTGTTTGTGTTGCATATGGCACAGTTTTTTTTTCATAGTTTTGTCATTCTTTAAATTCATGCATCATATATTACATCTACAAGAATAAAAGTGTTACATATGGGTGGCACATTTAAGGATCATCTTCAAAAAGGAAAGAATAACCAACACATTTGTTCTTGAAGCTACTTGCAAAGTGTTGTACCCAAACCAATTTTTTTGCTTCATTAAGGCATTTTGCTTAAAATGGTTTAAACCTTGTTATGTCAAAACATAGTTTTTGGGAAAATCAAGTATGTTCTTTTAGTCAGTTTGATGTCTATAAGATACTGGAAAATTTGAAAATTTTGAAAATTAGGGTTTTCGGACCCCTATTTTTAGGCAAAAAACCCTAAAAATTGAAACTTGTCAGAATTGACTGAAAATTGTTTTGATTGGCTTATTTCACTCCATGATCACAGTGGTGAAATCAGATTTAGTTAAAAGTCAATTTAAGCATGGTGGGTAGTTTTCACTTTTTCAAGAGAAAATTTAGGACCTTTGAGGTCATCAATAGTAGTTGGCCAGTACCAAGTGTCGTAATCTAAGCCTGAAACTCATTGTAGAAGATTCTGTGGCAAAAGATGTTGAAAAAGATGCTTCGCGACAGAGGGGATTTTCAAATGGTGAAAATTGTAAAAAAAATATTCCAAATCTGGAAACACTTCACTTTTTAACGTGGGAGATACTTGTGCAATCAACATGCAAGTCAACATTGCAGTGTACGTACACGTGAAAATGGTGAAATACAGTCACACTCGCATCGGTGGCAATGATGCTTCAACACAGTCAACTCAGCAAGTGACACAGTGATTGCAAGGCGCGAAAATGGTGAAAATCATCCAAAAATTAACAAGACTGGTGACATTTGTGGCCCTACAAGCTAGGGGTGCCCTTCAATTTGAAGGCCCAAATGCAGTTATCAATGGTTGCAAATACATTCATTCTCTCTGAAATTCAATCAGCTTTCCAACAAGCCATCAAGCGAATCCATTGGGTTTGTGAAACTCCAACAATTGAAGGCAGAAGCAAAAGTTACAGAGGTTTTACATTTCAGAGATGACAGTCGAATTTCACAATATGCACCCTTGTAGCTCAGGGGCGCCCTTGAATTAGGCATGTTAGATGATAGAATTTGCATAAACTGTTTTTGGGGGATCTCTTCAAATTCAGCCTATCTCTGCGATGAATCCATTCGTAAGTCCATAAGATATACTGAGCAACCATGATAGATGATCTTGTGAGCACATAAAATGGAGGGAAAATAAAAGTCAAAATATCAAACTATACCTCTACAAGCCAAATGCGCCTAGCTTTTTGGCCAATTAGTTGAGGTTTTCATGAGTTGTCGTCTTCACGAGATCTATGCAGAATCCTCCTAGCTACACAGTGAATCCAACCATTAGCCCTTAGGATCCGTCAAACTTTCGTAGATGAAGAATCAGTAGAAAATACTGAAGGATAAAAGCAAGCAGAAAAATGGCTAATTATGGAAAAATGCATCTTTCTTGAGAAAGATGCCCTTCTACTGGAGATCTTTGAAGTAGTTTTTTGGCTTCGTCACTCCCAAGAACATCTCTTCCAAGTTGTTCTATCTCCACGATGAAAGCGTCAACACGCGCATCGGAGCAATCCAGCTCCTAGTAGCAAGGGTCAAAGAGGAGCATTCTGTTGAAAGTTACAAATTGCAAAAATCATTCTTAGAAGCTAAAATAGCCCCTACAAGCCAAGCATGCCCTTGCATTTGAGGGTCTTAATCCAGCTTTCAGGTGTTGCACATACAATCATCATGTGCATAATTCTTCCAACTACGCGATGGACTGAACATCCAGTCGACGAGAGTTATCAGTCACCGGTAGTGGCAGATTGAAGCGTGGAGAGTCAAAACCAGGAAAATGGCCAAGTCTGGTGTCCTATGCACCCTTTTGGGAAAAGGCGCCTTGGTTTTTGAGGCATCAGATTCAGTTTTTAGCACTTGCAGCTCCCAACAACATGTTTGTCAAATTTGTTTTGGCTACGTGATGAATCCGTCAGCTCAGTTTCAAGATTAACTGAGCATCCAAAATTCAAGATAAAAAAATAGGCTCTGGTGACGTTTGCAAGTTGAAATTTTCAAAAATTGGTTGTCTGGGAAGGTGACGCCCAAGTCAAAGTTTGACTTTTGAACTCAAGTGCATGGGCCACCCCAAAATGGTGGAGTTAGTTAACTAAATTTAAATAATATCAAATCTTTAGTTGCACTTCTCAAGTCAACTTCAACAAGACTTAATTTTTGCTTGCAAATGGCGAATTTATTTTTGCATGCATAGTTAACTGAAGTGCATGGAGGTGGCGCCCAATTTAGGGCTTATTTTTCATTCAGTTAACTAAAATGGAGGTCCATTAAGATTATGGCGTCCTATTTTAGGGTATTTGCATACATGTGATGCCTTAATTCTTCAAAAACTCTTTAAATATGCATTTGGGCGTCCATTATTTTCACAACAGGTGGAAGCAAACACAATTTTCCTCGTGCAAGCAAGATCTGAAGGCACTACAAGAAGAATTTTTCAGTGTTCTTCACATCTACAGGTCCAGATTGTTCGACAGGATAGTTTTGCATGCTTCATTTTTCTAGCAGATTCTTGGCAGCTTTCATCAGATTGAGGCAAGGAGGCGAATTTCTTGAGGCAGAATATAACTTCTATTTTCTTACCTCATAGTTATTCTATCCTTGTCTTAGGTTTTCTTCACATGTCAAAGTAAAAGGCATTTTTTCAGTATCAGGTCATCTGGGTTTGCTCAAAATCTTTTTCTCTACAAAACCCATGTGCTAAATTTTTTTAGGAAAAATTCTCATAGCTTCAATTTTTGAAGCTTTGCTTTTTTTCTGGAAATTCCTTTGCATGGTTGAGGAAAAGTCATAATTTTGAAAACAAAGAATCTAGGTGTGATTAGCTCATCAACGGCAACAAAACCCATATGTCAAAAATTTTCATCAAAAAAACTTTCTGAAGCCCCATTGCCCCTTCTGCTTTTATTTTGAAGTCTTTGCATGTCAAGCAAAAAAGCATTTTTTTAAATTTTCGATGTTGTGGGTTGGCTTAGAATTTCATTCTCTCCAAAACCCACGTCTCGAAAAATTTCGTAAAATTTTCCCTTCGACTAGCCTCATCAAGAGATATTTTAGCTTTCCAGAAAAGTTGTCAAAATATAGCCGTGTTCACAATCAACAGGCGAGTTTTTCATAATGCAGTTCACTTAGACTGAATTCAAGACCAAATCAGTTTTAATTCATGATTTCATCAGAATGACTGAGACAGATTTGCATCAAGCACATCCAGAGGGTTGATTCAAACAATTTGGCAGACGTAGACACTCAAAGTCCACATGATTTCATACCTCGTATAGTTGATAGTCTTTCAAGCCCAGTTTAGGGGGTTGATACCGTTGGAATTCTGCATGTGCAACAATTCATGTGCATTTCTCACAACCAGAGTGTTCATAGTCAAACTTTGCAATTTTATCATGCAACACTCTTCCATTAAGAAAAACGTTGGAATTTTGCGTGTGCATCAATTCATGTGCATTTCTCACAACCAGAGTGTTCGCGGTCAAACTTCGCAATTTTGTCATACAACACTCTTCCATTGAGAAAAACGTGAAAAGCGTCAAAAGTGTCAGAAGCCTAAAGCTACAAAGGAAACAGTGGCCATCACTCCAGTTGCAGAGCCGCCAAAGTTACCAATCAATGAACTGCCAGTTGAAGTGTGTAGATATTTTCAAAATTGCTCAAATTGCTGACAAGCAATGAATTGACAATTAAGACATGTGATGATCTCTAGACGGTGATGCGATCAACAACCTCGTGGAAGGGTTAATTGCTCAAGATCATGGCCAGTGAACTACAGATCGGGACATCCCACCTTTTCAGGATAGACATTAGACACAAAAGTTAAACTTGACGCCTCTTTCCAAGTTAACTCGTTGTCCCACATACCATGGCATGTCTATTTTGGAATAATCTATGTACAGTTGGAGTTCTCATTTAGTTTTAAATTTAAGTTAACTGATATTAGTTGTCAGTTAACTCTCATATCAATAAGGACTTGCGTGTTGCACATTCCAATTAGTTTAGTTTAGAATCAGTTAACTGAGGTGGTTTTTCTAGTTAACTGTTAAGTTGCATACATGTAGACTTAAGAATAAATCTTGCATGCTTGCGAGACTTATGTTAACTCGAGGAGATTTTAGGGTTCCCTACTCCTTTGAGCTTCTATAAATAAGAGCGCCCTTGCTCATTTGTAATTTAACTTTTTCTCATGAATGCAAACATGTTGTGGCCAACTTGAATGTAGTATCGCTATTCAGTATCTGTTCACTTAGTTAAATATAATTGTTGGTTTGATTGTTCATTGTGTGTGTGTCTCGTTATGCAATTTGTTGTCCCAATTATTATTCTTGTTGTGATTAATAAGCTTTGTTTCATATCTACACCTCAGATATGGGTTCCTCCTCCTTGGGAATTTAGAAGTAGATTTTATCGTTTGATGTTGTGATTAATAGTTTATTTAGAAGTAGATTTTATCGTTTGATGTTGTGATTAATAGTTTTTCTTTCATATCTACACCTCGGATAGGGGTTCCTCCTCCTTGGGAATTTAGTAATAAAGTTTATCGTTTGATGTTGTTACTAATAACCTTCATATTAGTCTATGCCTCAGATAAGGGTTCCTCCTCCTTGGAAATATGTTATAAAGTTTATCATCTAAACATTCCCTACTCCTAAGTCCTCATGCTTTGTCTCTCTTGAGGAAATGGGATAGATTAAGCATTAAGTTAGTTGTAGTTAAGATTTGCAAAACCAGAGAAAATCCTTAGCTACAATGTATTGGTTTTCTTAACCTTGTGTCTCTTCTAGCTGAGTCAAAAAGATAGGAATTAGATTAATTTACTTTTTCACACATATTAGCAAAAGAGGGAGTTTCCCCTCCTAATTTGAAGAGCAATAATTATGCACTGTGCATAGTTGCTTGTTACCAATAATGCACTCCAAAGGTGCGAATTGTAATGCCAACAGTTTTTTGGCACCCACCGTGGGGCATGAGGAAAGAAAACTTCAAGAAAAGCTAAAAACTTTTATTTCACGAGAATGACACTCTAGCATCCTATTGCATGATCCATACATAAGCAATGGATGATAACAACGATAATGCTAGTAATGTTGATAGAAATCAGCGACGTCCACTCCCATTACCTTGGCGTAATAACATTGGGCCTTTGGCTTTTCAGGTAAATCATGAGTTACCTAAAGGGTTAAGGAAGTGCTTTCCCTAGTTTTACGGCAATGGAACTCAACACTCGGAGGAATATTTTTATGCGTTCACAAAAACTTGCATGATCTTGCATGTAGCGCATGAAGACATTGCGGTGCATCTCTTTTTCAAGACTCTTGCAGGAAATGTTGTCAACTGGTTCAATCACCTAGAGTCAGGCAGTATCACAAGCTAGGCAACTATGAGCGAGAAATTTTTGGCGAGATTCAAGCCCGCCAAAGACAATCACCTATTGTTTGCCTAACTTGAAAATTCAAAGATGGAGCACAATGAACACATGAGGGAATTTGTAGCAAGATTTAATCGTCATGTTACAAGAATTTCTTCTACACTCGATCCATCATTGGAGATTCTAATGAGTTCTTTTAGAAATGCTCCTCCATCAGAGATAGCCTTCTTCCTCAAGATGGCAAAAGAAATTGAGTTGAAAAGTGCGCAAGAACACGCCATCAAGTTGGAGGATAATATGATCACTTCCCACTTGATGAAAACAAATTCTATCAGATCTCTAGTTCAGCCACCATACCAGCCAAAGAGAGACAATCTTCAGCCACAGTTGCCAACATCTCCATCAAGACCAATGATTGAAGTTGCACACCATGCAGTATTTTGTTGTTTCCATGACACCGATGCACATACCAGATCCACATGTCCGAAGAATCTAAAAATGAACCAAATCATGGGATACACTGAAGCTGCTCCCAATTCTAGTTTTGTACCAACACCAAGTTCAAAGGTTGTATTACCATAGACATACAACTTCGATGGCGACTCCACTACGGGATACTTTGATAAGGAACCCATCAATCAAGAACAAGAAGAATACCGGCAGTACGCTCCTGCAGTGAATCATGAAAATGTTTCAATGCCTATGTTCCCACGTGCTTAGCACTTCAAAGCACAGAAAGAAGAAGAAGAAAGACGGAAATCAAACGAGAAGGGTAAAGAAGTGTCTCCCACTTCTAAACACAAATCTTCATGTGAGATTACTATGTCAGTTGCTCAAGAGACATCTTCAACAAAGTTTGACATCGTAGCTTCCATGATGAAGACCAAGGTACAAATCTCTCAACTGGAATATCTTCAGGACCATCTAGAACAACTAGATCATATTCTCAAAGTTGAAAAAAAACAGGTTGTGCTCAAGTCATCTATTCTAGCATAAGCAAAGCCTGAAATAGGTCCTGGTAATTATGTGACTCTATCAGAAATAGAAACTGAAAACCAGAACATTGCTTGTTCTAAAAAGAGACTGATAGAGGATACAAAGTCATGGACAATACAGTTCGATGGAGGTTGTTTAAATACAAGTTCAGAAGCAGGGGAATTAATCATTTCCCCTAAAAGACAGTTGCACCCATCTGTGTAATTGGAATTCATTGAAGCTGAAAAAGAGGTGCTTTTGCAAGGCCTCAAAGATGTCGAAGACATGAGAATCAAACTCCTGTGTTAAAGGTGATGTAGAGTTGATCGATGAGCCGGTCAAAGGATATTTTCAGGTAAGAAAAGACCACCTACAACATTATAGAAATTGAGTTTGGAACTCGATCGACTGGTTTGAAGAAATCAACATCCCAAGGATGGACGATAGTAGAACTAATGTCTTAGGGGTATCAGCTTTCCCATTTGCATCATATTCTGACTTTTGTCAGAGTACCTTTGCTTGGATATATGAATACCTAAGAATCTTCATCCCAAAGGAATTGCCTCCTGCAATGCCCATCAAAATAGAAGTAAAGCCTTTCAGATAGAAACAACATCAATGGGAGGCTCTTCCCGCTGTCATGCAACGAACAATATCCAAAGCACTTCATCTCTTCAGAGGTAGAGTGAATTTTCTTTAAATAATTTTCTTTTCTTTTTTTCGTTATGTCGTTATGTTTTCCCTATTTCGTAAAGTTTCATTGTGTTTTAGGTGATTTCTTAGGTAGTCTTGTTTTTAGGTGATTAGGAAAAACTCCAAGTATTAGGTGATTAGGGAAAATGTCCTGACTCCAATGCCCAACTGATAAGTCACTCGTCTATGAAAACTCAGAGATTCTTGGTTCTCCTATGCAGTAGGTATCTCACATGGTCACCAGACGGAGCCTAATGTTGTACCCAAACCAATTTTTTTGCTTCATTAAGGCATTTTGCTTAAAATGGTTTAAACCTTGTTAAAATGATGTCAAAACATAGTTTTTGGGAAAATCAAGTACGGGCTTTTAGTCAGTTTGATGTCTGTAAGATACTGGCAAATTTTGAAAATTTTGAAAACTAGGGTTTTCGGACCCCTATTTTTAGGCAAAAAACCCTAAAAATTGAAACTTGTCAGAATTGATTGAAAATTGTTTTGATTGGCTTATTTCACTCCACAATCATAGTGGTGAAGTTAGATTCAATTAAAAGTCAGTTTAAGCCTGGTGGGTAGTTTTCACTTTTTTAGGAGAAAAATTAGGACCTCCAAGGTCGTCAATGACAATTGGCCAGTACCAGGTGTCGTAATCTAAGCCCAAAACTCATCGTAGAAGATTTTGTGGTAAAATATGTTGAAAAAGATGTTTTGCGATGGAGGGGATTTTCAAATGGTGAAAATTGTAAAAAAAAATTCTGTCTAGAAACACTTCACTTTGTAACGTGCAAGTCAACTTTGCAGTGTTCGTACACGTGAAAATAGTGAAATACAATCATGCACTCGCATCAGCGGCAATGATGCTTCAACGTAGTCAACTCAGCAAATGACACGGTGATCGCAAAGCATGAAAATTGTGAAAGTCATCCAAAAATTACCAAGACTGGTGACATTTGCGCCCCTGCAGGCTAGGGGTGCCCTTCAATTTGAAGGCCCAAATGCAGTTATCAGTGGTTGCAAATACATTCATTCTATCCAGAATTCTATCAGCTTTCTAGCAAGCCATCAAGCAAATCCATCGGGTTTGCGAAACTTCAACAATTGAAGGAAAAAGCAAAAGTTACAGAGGTTTTACATGTCATAGATGACAATCAAATTTCAGAATCTGCGCCCCTATAGCTCAGGGGCGCTCTTGAATTAGGTTTGTCAAATGATAGAATTTGTAGAAACCGTTTCTGGGGGATCTCTTCAGATTTAGCCTAGCTCCGCGATGAATCCATTCATAAGTTTGTAAGACATATTGAGCAACTGTGACTGATGATCCTACGAGCATGTAAAATGGATGGAAAATAAAAGTCAAAATATCAAATTGTACCTCTATAGGCCAGAGGCGCCTAGCTTTGTGGCCAGTTAGTTGAGGTTTTTGGCAGTTGTCGTCTTCATGAGATTTGTGCAAAATCCTCCTAGCTACGCAATGAATCTAACCATTAGCCCTCAAGATCTGTCAAACGTTCGTAGATGAAGAATCAGTGGAAAATACTGAAGGATAAAAGCAAGCAGAAAAATGGCAAAAGTATGGAAAAATGCATGTTTCTTGATAAAGGCGCCCTTCTACTGGAGGTCTTAGAAGCAGTTTTATGACTTCGTCACTCCCAAGAACATCTCTTCCAAGTTGTTTTATCTCTGTGATGAAAGCGTAAGCACACATATTAGAGCAATCCAACTCTCGACAACAAGGGTCAAAGAGGAGCATTCTATTGAAAGTTACAAATTACAAAAATCATTCTCAGAAGCTAAAATAGCCCCTGCAAGCCAGGCGCGCCCTTGCATTTGAGGGAATAATCCAGCTTTCAGGTGTTGCACATACAGTCATTATTTGCAGAATTCTTCTAGCTACGCAATGGACTCAACATCGAGTCGATGAGAGTTATCAGTCACCGGTAGCGGCAGATTGAAGCATGGAGTTAGAACCATGAAAATGGTCGCCTGGTGTCCTATGCACCCTTTTGGGAAAAGGTGCCCTAGTTTTTGAGGCATCAGACTCAATTTTTAGCACTTGCAGGGCCCAACAACATGTTTGTTAGACTTGTTCTGGCTACGTGATGAATCTGCCAGCTCAGTTTCAGGATCAACTGGGCATCCAGAATTCAAGATCAAGCGCAGGCTCCGGTGACGTTTACAAGTTGAAATTTTCAAAAATTGGTTTGGGAAGGTGACGTCCAAGTCAAAGTTTGACTTTTGAACTCAAGTGCATGGGTCGCCCCAAAATGGTGAAGTTAGTTAACTAAATTTAAATAATATCAAATCTTCAGTTGCACTTCTCAAGCCGACTTCAACAAGACTTATTTTTTGCTTGCAAATGGCGAATTTATTTTTTGCATGCACAGTTAACTGAAGTGCATGGAGGTGGCGCACAATTTAGGGCTTATTTTTCATTCAGTTAACTAAAATGGAGGTCCAATAAGATTATGGTGTCCTATTTTAGGGTATTTGCATACATGTGATGCCTTAATTCTTCAAAAACTCTTTAAATATGCATTTGGGCGTCCATTATTTTCACAGCAGGTGGAAGCAAACACAATTTTCCTCGTGCAAGCAAGATTTGAAGGCACTACAGGAAGAATTTTTCAGTGTTCTTCGCATCTACAAGTCCAGATTGTTCAGCAGGATAGTTTTGCATGCTTCATTTTTCTGGCAGATTCTTGGTAGCTTTCATCAAATTGAGGCGAGGCGAATTTCTTGAGGCAGAATATAACTTCTATTTTCTCACCTCATAATTCTTCTATCCTTGTCTTAGGTTTTCTTCGCATGTCAAAGTAAAAGGCATTTTTTTCAGTATTAGATCATCTGGGTTTGTTCAGAATCTTTTTCTCTACAAAACCCATGTGCTAAAAATTTTCAAGAAAAATTGCCTTGTAGCTTCAATTTTTGAAGTTTTGTTTTTGCTAGAAATTCCTTTGCATGGTTGAGGAAAAGTCATAATTTTGAAAAATGAAGAATATGGGTGTGATTAGCTCATCAGTGGCAAAAAAACCCATATGTCAGAATATTTCGTCAAAAAAAAAGTTTTTGAAGCCCCGTTGCCCCTACTGCTTTTATTCCAAAAAGTCTTTGCATGTCAAGCAAAAAAGCATTTTTTTCGAATTTTTGACATTGTGGGTTGGCTTAGAATTTCATTCTCTAGAAAACCCACATCTCAAAAAAATTCGTAAAATTTGCCCCTCGACAGGCTATTTTTAGCCTCATCAGGAGATATTTTAGCTTTCTAGAAAAGTTGTCAGAATATAGCCATGTTCATAGTCAACAAGCAAGTTTTTCATAATGCAGTTCTCTCAGGCTGAATTCAAATCCAAATCAGTCTTAATTCATGATTGCATCAGAATGACTAACACAGATTTGCATCACATCTGGAGGGTTGATTAAGACTGGCAGGCATAGACACTCAAAGTCCACATGATTTCATACCTCGTATAACTGATAGCATTTCGAGGCCAGTTTAGAGGGTTGATACCATTGGAATTTTGCGTGTGCAGCGATTCGTGTGCATTTCTCACAACCAGAGTGTTCGTGGTCAAACTTCGCAGTTTCATCATGCAACACTCTTCCATTGAGAAAAACGTCAAAAGTGTCAAAAGCGTAAAGCTACAGAAGAAACAGTGCCATCACTCCAGTTGCAAAGCCACTAGAGTTACCAATCAATGAACTATCAATTGAAGTGTGCAGATATTTTCAAGATTGCTCAAATTGCTGACAAGCAGTGAATTGACAATTAAGACATGTGATGATTTCCAAATGATGCGATCAACAACCTCGTGTAAGGGTTAATTGCTCGAGATCATGGCCAGTGAACTACAGATCAGGACGTCCCACCTTTTTCAAGATAGACATTGAGTTAAACTTGATGCCTCTTTCCAAGTTAACTCATTGTCCCACATATCATGGCATGTCTATTTTAGAATCATCTATGTATAGTTGGAGTTCTCATTTAGTTTTCAGTTTTAGTTAACTGATATTAGTTGTTAGTTAACTCTCATATTAATAAGGACTTGTGTGTTGCATAGTCCAATTAGTTTAATTTAGAATCAGTTAACTGAGGTGGTTTTTTCAGTTGACTATTAAGTTGCATACATGTAGACTTAAGAATAAATCTTGCATGCTTGCGAGGCTCATGTTAACTCGAGGAGATTTTAGGGTTCCCTACTCCTCTGAGCTTCTATAAATAAGAGTGCCCTTGCTCATTTGTACTTTAACTTTTGCTCGTGATAGCGAACATGTTGTGCCCACCTTGCCTGTAGTATTGCTATTCAATATCTGTTCACTTAGTTAAATATAATTGTTGGTTTGATCATTCATTGTGTGTGTGTCTCGTTATGCAATTTGTTGTCCCAATTATTATTCTTATTGTGATTAATAAGCTTTGTTTCATATCTACACCTCGTATGGGGTTCGTCCTCCTTGGGAATTTAGAAGTAGAGTTTATCGTTTGATGTTGTGATTAATAGTTTTTCTTTCATATCTACACCTCGAATAGGGGTTCCTCCTTGAGAATTTAGAAAGAAGGATTGTCGTTTAAGTGTTATTTCCAATAAGCTTGTTGCATATCTACACCTCAGATAGGGGTTCCTCCTCCTTGGGAGTTTAGTAATAAAGTTTATCGTTTGATGATGTTACCAATAACCTTCATATCAGCCTACGCCTTGGATAGGGGTTCCTCCTCCTTGGAAATCCTGTTGTAAAGTTCATCGTCTAAACATTCCCTGCTTCTAAGTCCTCGTGCTTTGTTTCTCTTGAGGAAATATGATAGATTAAGCATTAAGTTAGTTGTAGTTAAGATCTGCAAAACCAGAGAAAATCCTTAGCTGCAATGTATTGGTTTTCTTAACCTTGTGCCTCTTCCAGCTAAGTCAAAAAGATAGGAATTAGATTAATTTACTTTTTCACGAATATCAGTAAAAGAGGGAGCTTCCCCCCCTAATTTGAAGAGCAGTCATTACGCACTGTGCATAGTTGTTTGTTGCCAATACGCACTCCAGATGTGCGAATTGTAACGCCAACACAAAGAGTCGCCATTTTAACTAAATCCCATATCTCTACTCAAAATATGTTCAATTCGAGTTGATCTCATAAGAGTTAAGCTCTCTCAAATGCAATGAAGATTGATTATTCGTAATAGTCGAGTTAAACCTTCCTTTGCAAAGGAATGAAATTGCAAAATTCCACACCTAGCCAGCCATTGCCCTAGATCATATAGCTATTTCCAAGAACCTCTCTTTCCAATGCCAAGGAACCACAAAAGGCTACCATAATCTGCTGGAATCCACAGTAAAATAATCTGTCGGAATCCACAGTTAAATAATCTGCTGGAATCCACAGTCAGAATACTCTAGTTGTTTTAGATTACCAAAAACTCTGGTTGTTTTACATTCCCAAAAGATATGTAACTCCATTGCTTCTTGTTTGTATGTAATACAATCATTATGAGTGAATCCAGTTTTTCTTCACAATCTTACTACTAGTGTTTCTCTTCTAAGCAAAGTCTCTTGGATCTCTTTTACTGCAGTTTTGTGCTATATACTGTTCTTGTTTTTTGTCTTTTGACAAAACTCAGCTACTGAATTCTATCCTATCATGTTTTGAGCAGCTATTTTGCAAACTCACAAGGTTGGCATGATCATATCTGCCTGCCTTCATTATAAATACTTTCCTTTACCAAAAAAATATCCAGGTTTCTTCAAGATTGTTTGATTGCTAAGCTTGCCTTGATTGCTAGGCTGTTTTGCTTGCCAGTTACTTGAGAACTGTTAAAACCGTGAATTTTGAAAGCATTTACTCCACTAAGCATGTAAAATTTGTATCATTCTGTATTTAGTAGAGTTTCCCGCTGGTCATTACAACTCATAGCACGAACCACCAATTTTCTTTCTATCTAATCTGACGCCTTGTGCTCCATTGTCAATTATATCAAGGTTTGCAGCTTCATGCAGCTTATGTATCTCCCAAGATGCTAGGTATATCCTCTTATCATTGGCTCTAATTTGTTAAACATGTTTCGTGTTGCTAAGATCACTGTAACGAAAAAGGCTTTAACAAAAAGGTTTTGCATTTTCTTCCCAGTACAAACCTCAAATCGCCTATTGAGGAAACATGAATGCTAAAGGGAAAATCTGCAACCAACATATCTAAGATAATAATCTGGCCTGTTTGGATAATCTTGTAGTCATGGTTTAGCTGATATTCAATCATGTCTTCCCCAATAATAACGGTTTAGCTGCATACCTGTACATGCAGCCGTGCACCCATATCACTTCCAAAAATCACAGAGACGTTGATACTCACATAGAGGCATCACATTACAAGTATATCTTAATATAAATCAATATAGGGATTCAGTCCCATTCCCCTTAACTCGGAGAGTGAATAATATCATAAATAATGTTAAAATGTATACACACGCTACAGAGGAAACTGTAGAAAATAATCAACCAAACTCCAAAGTTTTTACATCTCCAAAACTAACAGGCATGATTTCTGATTCAATAATAAGCATATAAAGAATACATTAAAAGGGAAATATCCAACTTTTGAGCAAAATTGCCAAATAAAAAGTATTTGAAACAAAACTAAATAGAAAATAAAAAACTAATTTTTTGTTGGTTCTAAAACAAGAAAGAGATTTCTACATCAGAATTTTAAAGTAACTTTGTATTAGGCTTTCGCAGAACAGAACTATATCTGAGCCTGCGACGAAATGAGGGATCCTGCTAAGAAAACTTGTATGCCAAACAAATTCCACGCCAGAACTAGAATGCAAACGCATTATGACTGTATTGAGAACAGCACACTTATACCAAAGGTCTAAATGAAATGATATGGCCCTGCTCCCAGATGTAAACAACCAAGGGAATCTGATCCCTTTGACTGCCAAGTATACCACAACTACTATGGCAACAATACTGCCAAGGTAGAAGCAGCATAGACAAATAAAACAAAATATCAATCTTTTTCTTTTCTTTCTCTAATCTTAAAAATTGATGAACGAATTATATCGTCGTCTTTTTTAATCGTTGTTTCAAGTGCTTGAACAGTCTCTGGCTTTGCAAAGTATGTGAACAAGAGGTAGACCCCATCCAAAAATGTCTCTAACTTGCCAGTCATTGCTACTCTTTTCTTTATACTGTATGCAAGTGGAATCAAGCCCCGATTAAATACTTCAACACCAATGCCACCACCCGCAACAATCATCTGAGCATATTAGTAAGAATTATCAGGTAGTGCACTGTAAAACTGGAGCTTAACACTCGAGAAGATTACCAAATATACTTCAAAATGAATGCAATTCCACATCAGAGAGTGAAAATTTTGCAGTAAATACAGAAAAAGCAAATTTGAGATATAATCATCAGTAGACACATGCCTTATCTACTATATGGAGAACTTCTAGTCGGGAAGGCAGCATTCTAGACAACACCTATAATCTTAAAGGGGAAATGTATTCCTAGGAATCAGAAGCTGTATGTACCCCAAATCTATTGAGTATATTGCATTTTTCATTGTGCTGAGTTGAGATGGATGAGCTTTCCAACAAATAGAATAGAGGTGAAAAGTTTTGGAACACTATCTAGATCCTAAGTCAAAACCTATTCAAATCTTTCCCAAAAATTGAAAATGTAATGTGCATACTATGTGTCAAACTGATAACCGTGCTCAAGGAAAATGAAAATCAAGGAAGAAAAATGTAAAATGAAGGTAAGCAAAAGGCACCATAAATGTACTCTTAGGTTTATTTTCTTTACTTGACAAGTCCAAGCTAACACCCATTACCAGCTTCTTTATACGAAAAATAATTCTGTAATAAACTAATATATTGATTCATCAGACAAAGTTGCAATAAATTAAGGCTGTATACTCAACCTCCAAATTCCTTGAGCTCTCCTGCACAATTTTCATCTTGAGATCTGTCATTAAGATTCAATCTATGCAAATCATAATATGTTTATCTTTCAGCTGGTGTCTTCTCCATTCTGGAAAAAAATTAAACATATTTGAAGACTGTAACCTTCCTAGTTCTTGTAACGACTGTAACCTTCCTAATTCTTGTAAAGACCTTCAGTCTTATCTGCTCCAACTTTTGAATTAATGGAAGTGGTTAGAGAGAGACAATCAGATATCTTTCGCATCAGCAACATGAAGATTAAGCAACTGGCAAAAGTACATCCTCCTCCTTGTGGTCTTAAGAGCAGCATAAGTACAATGAAGATATCAGCAAGCAAATGCACATGTAAACGGTTTTTATGCCTATTCTTGAATATTATTGAAAATATTGGTTATAAGAAATTTAGGCATATAGAAGTTCAGGTCATAATAGTTACAAAGACAAGCTCTTTAGCAAAAATTAAAACTATTAAAATATTCAGTCCTGTGATCTTGAAGGAATAAAACTGTAATCAAAAGACACAATTGTGTGGGTGAAAAAATTATTAATATATCATATGTGGCACACAATGAAGTCACTGTTAGACTTCATGAATATAATGTTTGTCTATCATCAAGGCCAAGTTTTATTCATGCCAAATGAAGATTGAGTCCATCAAAGTAGTTGGATTGTTGGGACAGATTAGTTGACATGATAAATGCATATGCCCCATGGAAGAGAGGATGATCACAGTGGAAAGAGACCAAGATGATCATATTGTGCAAGGTCTTTGATATGATAGAAGTCCAATTGACAGCCCTGTTCAACTAACATGCATGTTTTTTTTCAATGTGCATACAACCAGAAGATTTCCATAAAAGGATCTCTGGTTATTACTGAAGGATGTCAAATGCCTATTTCCAGGTTTACAATTAGAAATTAAATGAATATTATAGCTTGTTGATTTCCAAGCAGTTGGTATTTTGCTTTAGTTGCAGTTTTCCTTTGCATTAGCTTCTCCACCAAATGGCCTGCACATTGGGTCCATATTGCAAAATCATATTTGGGATGTAAAAATGGCAGCCACCAGTAACTCATGCAATATTTATAGATAGGAGTCAAATTTGCATCAATGGCATTATATTTGGCAGATTCAATATATCTCATCAAAGAAGCATAATCTTCTTCTTTGCTGATGGTGTATCTGCAAGAGTGAAAAAACATTGGAAACCTCTTAAAAGTTTTCTTTACTTATAGTGATGGTTTGTTAATGATTGAAGACATTATAAAATTGACAAATTGATTTTCAGCTATAAGTAAAAATTTATACAGATAGAACTTTTAACCTCCACACTCAATCATTCTCATAAAAGAAACATAATCTTTTAGATCACTGAGTGTACTTTCTTCCATTAGTTCTAACATCATCAAAACAAATCCTATACTTCAACTGTTGACTGGCAGTTAACATAGAGAACATAAGCTTTTTATAGCAATAAAAAGACTAACATAACTTTTGTGCTTACATGACAGAAATGCATATGTATGGAATCCACAAACAATAGCTAAATAGAGACGATAAATCACAATGGCTGCTTATAAGTTATAGCTGAAGATTCAAACAATGGCAGCATAGATGGAACAAGCTAAAAATATTTTGCGTGGAATATTCTTCAGTGTAAGTGTTAAATTGAAGGGAATTTTGTTAGCTCTTTTTCAACATATTTTTGTCACGAGTATAATAACAATTCTCATGATGAAAGTGTTCTAGATGCAATATTTTGAATAAACCTTCAAATCCTCGAGGTTGGGGCTAACATGATTTAAAAAGGTCAAACAATCTGTATGTGATTTAGTGGTAGGTTGGAATCCCTATTGCTATGATGATCCGGGTTTGAAGACCTGATAGGCATTCTCACTGCAAAAATGTGGCCATTGAATTGCAATTTGCAAATGGAGTAAGTACAGAACATCTTTTTTCAACTATATTAAGGGGTTGACATAAAAATACAGACGACTACCCCACAACATGTCAACTAGCTACAACCGGTATTCATTGAATTAGAAAGAAAGAGATGACAATAATCCTACCTGATATTTACATTCACAGCTAGCGTAGGGTGATCTTTCATTGTATTAATTACAGCACCTTGGTACCTACATGGCCCAATGGAGGACTCCTAAGGAAGACATAATTGCGTCCCCAGGCAACAATAAGGGCCAAAGCCAATAGAGCAAGCCCATAGAAATACCAGAGGTTGTTAAAAAAACGTTAACTTGAGTGTATACAAGGTCTTTTTGAGTATAAGTTTTGGCCAAATCAAAGGGCACGCAAATCTGCAACAATGCATACAAGAAGGCGGCAAAGTCAGGTCTCTAAGAAAAGTATAACCTGTAGGTTATATAGCTCTGTACTAGTCTCTATATGGACAAGCCGAAGTTCTATTTCGTCCGGTAAATGTTGGATGATGTTACTGCTCCCATTAGCATGGTACAGGATCAGCTTGGACAACTTTCTTGAGAATTGTAAAAATGGGTCAGACTAAAATAATCTCTAACCTAGGAGTCCCTCAGTTCTCTCAGCAGGTGCAACAGAGAAAACATTAGAGGCTTTTATGGTCAAATGGTCGCAGGGGAAATGAAATCATCCAATATGTTATAGTTATTCAGGATTTTCAATATCAAAATCATTTAAAAAGTACTATAATATCAAGGACATTGTGTGCCGCAATTGTTTCTTTAAGCACACTACAGGCAAACGCCCCAGTGGTGATTTAACAGGCATTTGACAATTGTCCTTTTAATGGTGCTAAGCAAATCTTGGATGAGATTTTACGCCAAAACAGAGGAAAAGAGAGAATTGGGTATGCAGTGTAACCTCCTCGTAACGTTGGGTGAGGGCGAGGCGGTCCTCTTCTGAGATTTCAGGCTTGAGAACAAGCATCATCTCGTATGAGCGCAGCCCTGGTGGGCATTTCGCCTTCTCCGTCAACTTTTCACCTTCGTCATCTTCGCTCTCTCCGAAGAATGAGTCCAGAGTCATGCTTGCATATGCATATACACTTCTTGCCTTCAAGCTTTCGTGCTTGTGCGAAATTTTGATGCCACCCATTTGCTTCTCTCTGCATACTACTCTTGCCATTGCTCCTGCTCCTGCTCCTGCTCCACCAAATGCAAGACACGAATGCAGAAGGTGTGAAGAAGAAGAAAGTGTGAGACATGGAAGAGGGGACAAACTTGCGGAGGCCATCGCTGCAACTAGAGGAAGCGGGCCGCTCTCCCCTTTACCAAAATCGATTGAGATAAGCTTTTTCACATTTTTGTAATGGCGAAATTAGTAATAACCATGCCATTCCCAATTAAGTTTTGGGTTTATTTTGATGCAAATGATGTGTAAGTCGTATAATTTATTTTCATTTTATTTTTGTTTGCATTAATGTTGATATATTTACTATTTATTTATCCACAATTTATTTTGTTAGAATTAATTATTATATGTTTCTCATTTGAGGTTAGTATCTTTTTTTTTAATCATTTTTTCATGATTTAAAAGGTTGATTAAAATAAATTTTAAAGAGTATAAGTTTTATCTTTAAATCTTAAAGTTTCAAATTTAATTTTTCTTTTCTTTTTTTTAGTTATTGTAAATTAATTTAATACACATTTCGCGTGGCATATTATGTTTCGATGTTTAAAAATATTCGTTATGATTTAAACATATGTAGGAGTATAAGAGAAGAATAATTAAAAACACTTCAATTTTAAAGATTAACAAAAGAATCAAATTTGTATCATCAACGTCATCTACATGTTTGTGAATGGTGTATTTGATCTTTCTCATTGTTGTTAATTCAGCCCACTAAGGGATTTGACCTGGGAGAACTTGTTTAGATATCTTGAGGGTGAAAGCAATCAAATTTTCTAGTGTACTTTCTATCATATGAGTTCTACATGCCTCATGTTACTTTTATGTATCAAATTAGCTTTCTAATTGTTGGGATCAAACTCACAAGGCTCGGGATCAATTTGCATCATTTTTCTATGGTGGTTCAAACAGTAATGCATTCATTAAACTAAGGTAATTAATTTTTTGACATGGAAAATTATTTCAAAACAACATCAACATCATTTATCCATTGTTGATCTTAAAGCTAAGTACACTTAACCTCCTATTTAATTATCGTATTTATTTAAGTTCTATCATATATCTCAACTCTATTATCTAGGTTGATTTGTACTTAATTGGTTGTGTTTATTCAATTATCCTATATCATTTATGTAAAGAATTTATTTCTTTTACATTTTTGGTGAACACAACCTAAGGTTTTCCCACATGGTTTCTTCTCCTTCATTGGAGTTTCAAAAGTGAATGTTATAATTGTTTATCTTCTATATTAGATTATCCTCGGGTTTGATTGTGCTCTTATGTGATAATTAATTACTTATTTTGGGGTTTTCTTGTAATTGCTTGATCTTATCTTTCTCCAATGATACTCACCCTTATTTTGGCCTTCAAGATTTGTCTTTCACAATTGTTTCAAGTTTGATTATTGACAAATTTTCTTAATTTGTATCAACCTTGATGTAGTTCATATATCAATTGATTTATCCTTTAGGTTTTTCTCATTTTATTTTCTCACACCCACCCTTGGAGATTTCTATGTCATTGATATGTCTTGCATTATGGATACTCTTAGGTTATTATCACTTCCACATGTCCATGTATGTTTTGTTGATTTTGACATGTTCATATTTTTTGTTACATTTAATTCATTCATCCTTGATATTCTAATGATGTTTTATGTTACAGATGTGGATGTCATCTCTATAAAGAAATGACTTCATTATCTTTATGTTTTATCATCTCTCATAAAGTTGATAGGTACTTTTCCTTCTCTTTTATATATACTTAATTCATTGTCCATGAACTTCATGATGATATCATTCTTCATATGGCTTGTGATAGTAGTGTATATGAGCATGATGATGCTTTCTCTTTTCCTATCATTATTTCTCATGTTGTAGTTCAAGATGATTTTTTGTCTTTGATGGCTATAGAGGACATTGGCCTACCCCTCATTGATGTATTTAGGGATGATAAACTCATTGTTTTGGTTTCCATTCTTGAGTTTATGCTTTATAATGGGAATTCCTCTATATCTCATGTAATCCCTATGAGTTTTCATGATGACATATGCCATAATGATAGTTTAATAGCTTCTCATGTAGACCATATTGATGGTTCATCATCTTTTCATATATTACATGCTAATATTATTCCTCTTGGTAAGGACTTGTTATATAATGATTATGATTGTGCTACACATGCTAAATGTTTCTTGCTTGCTAATTATAAACATGTGGATTTGATGATACCTTATTAATTAGTGAGTTTAGACTCCATTTGAATGATAGGCATTATAAAGGTTTAATTCATATTTTTAACTTCTTTTATGTATTTAGGGTATGCTTTTATCTCTCATTTCTCTCAACATAGTGTGCTTGAGGATAATGTAGGATTTACCAATAATGTAAACTGCATGAGCCTATTTCTAGATAAAAGAAGCCAATTATAATAGCATAAAGCATGTAACATGCCCATTGTTCATGCAAGTAAATTTCCTAAGTTTTCACTTTCAAGTAAATAAACTATGTTTTCTTAACCATTGCCATAAAAGATTTATTTCTTTAATAGAGAACAAATGAACATAGATGTCAGTCGGTATTGGCATGGTGTGATGGTTTAAAGGTGGCATTGTTGTTCTTGCCACCAAGGTTCAAACCCCGTTGGGGTGGTATTGTTGAATGGTTGTATTCTGGTTCATAGCTCGGGCCAAAAGTGTTTACCCCTTGAATAAAAAAAAAGAACATAGATGTCATAACAACAACCAATTTTGATTTCATTTCCAAAATAATATTCCACATATTACAAATTCCCAATATTGTGTACAAAGTACATACATAGCTCAACCGAGCTTCAAAGCAATATATATAGATGGTTTGGGAATCTCCTTTTAAATCTTGGTCTCAGTCACCTGCTGAGGAGGAGAAGCATCACTCAAGCACTTTTCTGCCAACCACAAACTCAAATGCGGTTCCCCGCACATCTATCATCTGATAGATGGCCCTACCCTTTGACAAAGATATTGGTAGAGTAACCTCGTAACAAAAACCATTCTAAGCTTAGTGTTGTGTCCTACATAACTAGAACTTGTAGACTCTACAATCCTGAACTAGCATGCATAAATGGATCATGGTGAATTGATAGTGGAGCCAAATGCGATCACACTAATTTGGCCAAAGTGATCACACTTAATACTTCGAATGAAAATCATCCTACTCACATACACTGCTCAAGCTCGATTTGACTTTAGGCCATTATAAACTATGCATAGGTAATTTCCTTCTATAGGTAGTCTTTAGCCTTAGAAACAACCTATTCCCTTTCCCCAAAAAAAAATTGTATTTCTACCAACAAAGCATAAACATAAGTTACCCCCCCTTCAATGGATAATTGAATCCCAAGTGTGACTTATGAGCTATCTAAATCAATCAAATAACTTTGTAATGAATAACCTTTAAGCTATCCTTGTTTCATCATTCCTCGTATATCATACTAATGATAAACAAGCTCTCCTATTATGGAGTATATACAAACACTTCATCGAAAATCATAAAATAGATTCCTTTCATTTTCATAAGCAAACACTACAATTCACTAATGCAAGCATTCTCATGCAATTCCAAACAAATCAATCAATTCATTCATTCTTTCATAATAAAAGACAAATAAAAGGAGAATAAATTCTTATGCATGTTGATCACTTAATCCAATAGACTAATCTGATTATCAACCTTCCAATGTCAGCTTGCTAAGCTCCTCCTCAAATTGCTATATTCACTCAATGCAATATCTCACAATAACCTCCTTCTCTATGCTCTCACAAAATAACTCTATCTCAGAAAAATATAGCTCTGGGATAAAAGCAACAAAATGAAACTACAAAATGTGCATCCAAATGAGAGAGTTGGCTCATCTATTTATACTAAATAATGAGACATTGATGCATAAGGAAATGGTAGGCCAGTCGACACCACTCAACCATGCAAGTCGACTCACCTCATATAGAAAAAGGTGGCAGCATTCTAAGTTAATACTCAGCCTGGTAAACAACAAATCAACCTCCTTGTATGACAACAATGCTTGACAAAATCAAATATACACATGTTCTAGAGATGAGAATCGAATTGCAAATATATATTATCATTTGTATATATATATACTTTTATGTGCATGTATATGTATGTATACATATATTGATATATCTGTATGGACATTTCCATATGTTGCACATATGTATATATTGACACATGTATACATATGTATATATGTATATATCTTATATATATATATGTATGTATATATATATGTATATATATATATATGATTAAACACTCAAGCACATAAACAATTACTATCTTATTGATAGGAAAATATACGTGTGATGTATATATACATATATACATACATGTCGCATTGTCCCTTTGATATCACCAAGCACATAAGCAACCCATCCATAAGCATGCATAGGTACATCTACCTATGTACTATCATGTACATGTGTCTTCATGCATATGGTCTATCATCAACATGCATATGTATACATATATATACATTCAATGTATGTTCACCTCATCAATCAAGCATAATAATATAAAGAAGAACTCATAAAACACCAAACACATAAACATCATCCAAGAATGCACTCAACGGTAATCAAGTCCTTACTAATGCAAACATATCATACTAAAGCATGACTTACTGATTCCCAACTCTATGACTTGACTCAACCATTCTATTGTGAGTGTGTGTGTAAGCTCAGTTAGCTTTCGTTATAGGTTACTCGACCAAGTTCTTCTCCCTGAGTGATACTTCCCCTCGCTCCTAGAGGATTGAATATAAACCTGCATCCAAATTAACACATTTCCATGGTAGTCAATCATTCATCAAAATAAGCATTTACATAATAATTTTCATAGTTAGAATATCCAATTCAATAACCATTCAATTCGATATATGCATTTCATCACATAACATTAAATGAAATAAACATTCATTCATAATTCTTTGATAAACATAGTACAACCACATATTTCTAATCAGAATTCCAAATACATTCACATATGCAATAATTTACCCAAGCATAGTAATAGAAAATAGGTAAACACACAATGGGGTGTGACATACTCCCACCCTTGTGAATCATTGTCCTTGATGATTTTATGTAACAAACATAAACTAACAGGAAACTAGGATTTCTTTCAAGTACTTTCAAAAGCATGTAAAGCATGTGGAAAATTTTGTTGTATCTCAGCATAGTTTTCCCAAGTGGTAGAATCTTCCACATATTGGTCCCACTGGACTTTGCACTGCAGAACTTCCCTATTACGTAAGCGAAGCTTACGCGTTTCGAGCACCTTGATAAGCTTGATTGTTACCACTCTAGGGTCATGTAACTGTAAAGCATTCCAATCAATTAAATGATTATCTCTTGGTATATACTTCTTTAGGTAAGAAGCATGAAAGATGTTATGCATCCGAGCAAGAGCTAGTGGCAACGCAATTCGGTAAGCTATAGGATTCACTTCCTCAAAAATCTCAAAAGGTCCTACATAGCGTGGAGCTAATTTGGATGACTTTCCAAACTTGATGGAACTCCTATGAGGTTTTACCCTTAACAACACCTTGTCACCTACTGCAAAATTTTGGGGTACTCACTTTACATCTGCATAGCTCTTATTTCTATCATTGGCTTCAAGTAGCCTTTGCTTAACAATCCTAACCTGTTCTTCCATTTCAGCCAACATCTCTGGCCCAATACTCACCCTATCCTCAAGTTTATCCCAACTTATTGGGGTTTGACATTTTCAACCATATAATGCTTTGAAAGGAGTCGTCTTTCTTGCGAAATGGTAGGAGTTGTTATAAGAAAATTCCACAAGGGAAAGTAATCTTCCCACTTGTATTGATGATCCATGCAATACATTCTATGTAGGTCTTCAAGTACTTGATTCAACCTTTTTTTTGTCCATCTCTTTCCAGATGATACATTGAACTTATATTTAGTTGAGTCCCAAGTGCAGAAAATAAGGTTTGCCAAAACCTTGAGGTGACTCATGCATCCCTATCTGAGATAATTTTCTCAAGAATTCCATACAGTCTAAACACTTCTTGAATGAATTTTCATGCTATAACTGGGGCTCCATCAGTTAGGTTTCCAGGTATGAAATTTTCTACCTTAGTAAGCTTATCCACAACCACAAGAATGTCATTGTGCTTATTCCTTGACATATGCAATCCTTGCACAAATTCCATACTTATGACTTGCAACTTACTCTTAGGAATATCATGTGGGTATAACAAGCCTGTAGGATGATGATGTTCAACTTTCACACTTTGACATTCTAGACACCTAGCCACAAATCTAGCAGCATCTCCTTTAATCCCTTTCCAAAAATATAATGGCTTTACATCAGCCAGCATTTTTGTCACACCAAGGTGTCCAGAGTATGGTGCTTCATGAACTTCTTTCAATACTATATTTCTTAACTCTTCAGAGTCAAGTACATACATTCTCCCCTTATACCTAAGTAATCCATTGGGTTCAAAATGAAATCCTTCATAACTTGCATCTTGCATATCACTCGTGAGTGCTTTCTTAACTTGCATATAGTACTCATCCTCTTTTCATTTCTCCAATACTTGACGTTTAAGTGATTTGGATTGTCACTATTGAGGCAATATGACGTCTTAAATATATCACATGTCCAAGATATTGCACTTTCTTTTGGAAGAAAGTACACTTAGATATTTTCCCATACAACTTATGTTCCCCCAACCATTGTAGAACTATCTCTAAATGCTTACAATGATCCTCCTCATTCTTTGAATAAATCAAGATATCTTCTAGGAAACCCAAAACAAACTTATCTAGGAAATCCCTAAATACGTTATTCATTAGGTTCATAAACGTTGTTGGTGCATTAGTTAGTCCAAATGGTAGGACTGTAAACTCATAATGCCCATATCTAGTTTTGAAAGCAGTCTTAAAGATGTCCTCATCTTTGATTCTTAACTGATGGTATCTAGTTCGCAGATCAATCTTAGAAAACACAACTCCCTGCATTTGATCAAAAAGATCATCAATGTGTGGCAATGGATACTTGTTCTTTATCGTAGCTTTATTAAGCGTACAATAATATATGCACAAATGCAAAGTATCATCCTTCTTTTTCACAAAGATCACTAGTGCTCCCCAAGGTGATACACTTGGTCTTATCAATCCCTAAGATAGTAGTTCATCTAGTTGTGCCTTAAGCTCCATTAATTTAGTTGTTGTCATTCTATAAGGCACTTTGGAAATAGGTTTAGATTTTGGCACTATATCAATAGAGAAATTGAATACCCTTTTTGGTGGTAGTCCATGTAGTTCCCCTGGAAACACATCTGAAAACTTTCTCAAGATAAGATATATTTCCATATCTGTCTCCCTAGTTTCCATCATTTCACCTTCTTCCATCTCTTGGTAACTCTATGGTCCAAAGTTGTCAAGACCCTCTTGAGAGTTAAATCCCTTATAATCTTCAAGCTTTTCCATCTTAACTACAAAGAGCTTGCATCCTTTCTTCGTAGCCCTTAATAGTTGCATAGCAGATATTTGATGCAATTTGACCTCCCTAGGTATCCCTTGTAGCATGACTTGGTTACCAAAATCATCCAAGCATTCTATTATTTTTGCATGGAAATATACCTTAGCTCTATGTCTCTAAAGCCAGTTCAAACAAGGTAGCTCAATCCTAGCTTCAAAAAAACATTGTTCCACTATTGCTCTTGTCTATTTTGCATATTCTACAACCCATGACTTTTCCATATAACTAGCTTTCTTAGATATTTTCTTTGTTATTCTAGGTGAAATAAAATTTTCAATTGCTCCAGTATCTATAAGTATGGAAATGGGTAAACCAAATAAAATACCTAGAGTCTCTATTGGAGAAACTTGATACTCCACTTAACGATTGTCCAAGACAACATGAATCTTTTGTTGGAACATTGCTTGGTGGGTAGGAAGTGGGTTTCCATAAGATTGTGACCCATAAGACTTATTGGGACTATGGATAGCATAGTGATCTCCCCCACATGTGAAGCATCTAGTTTCTAGTACTTTCTTCCTTGCAGGTTTACCAGATTTAGTAGCAATACTTCTAGCATTGTTAGCATTTCCACTATTGGAATTATTCCTCTTATGTTCCCTCCTAGATTCTCTTCCATTATTCTAGGGTCCCTATTCCCCTTGTTTCTTCAAATATTTTACAACTTCAAACTTCTTTGGAGTTGGTTTGACTTGAGCTCCTGTGAACTTACAATTCCTATTCTCTTGGTAGATAGAGATAGCTTTGGGCTTCTTCTCTTGCTTAATAGCTTTCTCGTACACTAGATCCATAGTAGTCGGACCATGAACATCTACCTCTCCACTAATTTGACTATTAAGCTTGATAATAAATTTCCTTATGCGGAAATGTTCATCCTTTTGATACATTGGTACATAACATAGCAGGTGGGTAAACTTTTCCCAATACTCATTTACCAACATCTCACCCTATCTCATATTTTGAAAATCAGTGAGTTTCTGGTCGAAAAAGAGTTGGGGTAACCATCTTTTCTGAAATATTTCCACAAACTCGTTCCATATAAGTTTTAGAGAACTAAGCTTGAGTTCCATTTTCTTGTTCATCTACTAGTTAGAGGCTTCACCCACTAACTGATAGGCTCCCCATATTGCTTTCATGACCTCAGAATAATTTATAATCTCAAAATATTTCTCCATCTAGATCAACCATGCCTCATCTTCTTCCCCGTTGGTGCTACCTTCAAATTTGGGTGGGGTTATCTCATGTCCCTAGAAAGTTCATTAGCCAACCACTTCCTACTAGTTCCTTCAAAATGAGAGTGAGATTTCTCATTCTCGTGTTCATGAGTTTGTTCATGGTCATGAGAATTTCCTCCCTCATCCTCATTGACAAAAACTTCTTCATTAATTGGGACTTGTTCTACTCTCTCCCTTACCCTTACTTCCTGCTCAAGATTTCCCAACCTAGCGTTGGTTTCATGAATGATAGCCAAAATTTGATCCAATTTAGCTTCATTACCCACTGAACCTTTTCTGACTTCTTGACTCCCTCTAGGATTGGTCCTTGTTCTCACCATCCTTGCAAGAATGGATTATACCTAAAGGTTCATCTATATTAGATTCAATCATGTTCTTATTATCTTATGGAAAATATTTAAATGAGCATTCATTCACTCATAAGAAATTTCACATAAGATTTAAGTACAAGCTTTTTGATAAACACATGATTTTTATTATTCGCAAGGATCTAAATATCCTTTCATTTACATAGAGTGACTATTAAGATAGTCAAGTGGAGAGTATCCCTCGAATTCACTCTCAGACACATAACTCAATGGGGTATACCCCTCTGATTTTTGTTTATCTCTCATTTTCTCATATCTATCCCAAAATGGATAGTAACCTTCAAATTTGTCATATGATACATAGTTACGGGGAACATAACCTGTTGATTCATTACTTGAGGAAATTACAATCACTTTTGACATAGGAAGGACTCTAGGGTCTCTAAATATGAATGTTGGATTGGCACTTCCTTTTGAGGGCATATCCCTGGAAAGTGACAAGGAATCAGACTTTGCTAGTGAGACTGGGGGTAGATAATTGAAATTGGCCTCCTCCTTCATGTTGGATGATGTGGTTGTGTTGCTGATATGTGGTTGTCATTGATGTCAACACTATTAGTATTTGATGTATTGAAGGTTGTATATGTTGAGGATATTGAGAAAATTGTTAAAGGAAAGAGTTGCAGGTTGCTAGTGGAACAGTGAAGGTCATGAAGGTGTCTTGATCCATACATCAATGATCAATTGTTGTGGACTAAAGGGTTTATTGTTGAGAGTATATAGTTTATCCACCGAAAGTTTCAAAGGTCCGCGTGAAGTTTTGATCATGTTATGAACAGTTGTGTTCTAACAGTTTTTATGTGGTTTCAGTTAGTATTCCTGAGTGAATTTGATATGATTTTAGTAATTTAAGTTGTTGTGGATGTCTCTATGTTGGTTCTTGTTGCGTTTGGATGCTTCTAGATCATTCTCTATCTTTGTTGCATGTCTGCGTTGATCAGAGTGTTCGTGGTCAAATATTTTTCTCATATGTGTTCGGGTTTTCATGTTCTTGGCCGACATGGTGGTTGTAACATGTTGTGGATCCTTGGAGATTAAAATTTGAATGTTTGGCACGCTCAAGGATGTTTTTTTTGGCCACAACATAATATTGGCTAACGATGTTTGATTCGCATTGGAAATTTATTTGTAAATTTGGGCCAACATTGCATATATGTTTTATATTTTCATATTTCTTTTTGCCGACAAAGTTGTTGATGAAATTCATGTTGCAGATATATAAGAGCGGTTGTTTTTTTCAAATTGAAGAATGCTCAGTGTGCTCCTATGTGTGTATGTGAGAATATCATTCAATTACAGAGCAGAGTGAAGAAGTTTGAGCGAAGTGTGAAGGAGTGTTTTTGTGCTTAATCAAAACTATAATCAGGCTTTTGGAGAAGCTACTTTCTCAATTCATACCCTGCAAATCTAATCCATATTTTTCTTCCTTGGGTAGTGAGCCCTCTTGTATTTGAGCAGTGAGCTCTAGGCAGTGTGCCTGAATGCAAGTGCATTCCCATTATTATTCTTATACTTTTAACAGGGTATAATCTTGTGGACTAACATCCATTGTGGTTTTTCCCCTAACATGGTTTCCACGTAAAAAATCTTGGTGTTTTTTTTGTTTTTGATGTGTTGATTATCTATGGTTATTGTTCATGCATCAGATATGAAATTGAGTTAAGTTAAGTTTGAGTTAAGATTGAAAATTTTAAATAATTTGTGACAACTGATTCACCCCCCCCTCTCAGTTGTCTTTCCTTGTTTGCCAACACTTCAACCTTCTCTTTACTTCACTAATTTGAGAAAGAGTGTGACTGAAAGTCTTAGTATCACTTAACCAGATGACATTTTCATAGTTGGTACCCTCAATCGTTTGAACAATGGCCTCTTTTTCCTTCTTGGTTTTCATCTAGCGCTCATTCTCTATTATTGAATTTCTTGTAGTTAACCTAAGATGCACCATCCTGGCATAAGAATTTCCAAACATTAGATAATGTTGGATGGATTTTATGATGAGCTCGTAGGCTCCAGAGCTAAACCCTGGTAGATTTGATACCACATGTAACATGCCCATTGTTCACACAAGTAAATTTCCTAAGTTTTCACTTTCAAGTAAATAAACTATGTTTTCTTAACCATTGCCATAAAAAATTTCTCTCTTTCATAAAGAACAAATGAACATAGATGGCATAACAACAACCAATTTTGATTTCATTTCCAAAATAATATTCCACATATTACAATATTCCCAATATTATGTACAAAGTACATACATAGCTCAATCGAGCTTCAAAGCAATAGATATAGATGGTCTAGGAA
Source organism: Sequoia sempervirens (assembly GCA_007258455.2). Lineage (NCBI taxonomy): Eukaryota > Viridiplantae > Streptophyta > Pinopsida > Cupressales > Cupressaceae > Sequoia > Sequoia sempervirens. The sequence continues at coordinate 44,549 of VDFB02061030.1, forward strand.
TCTCCTTTCAAATCTTGGTCTTAGTCGCTTGCTGAGGAGTAGAAGCATCACTCAAGCACTTTTCCACCAACCATAGACTCAAATGTAGTTCCCTACACATCTATCATCCGATATATGGACCTACCATTTGACGAAGAGATTGGTAGAGTAACCTCGTAACAACAACCATTCTAAGCTTAGTGTTGTGCCCTACATAACTAGAACTTATAGAATCTACAATCCTAAACTAGCATGCATAAATGGATCACGGTGAATTAATAGTAGATCCAAAGGTGATCACACTACTTTGGAAAAAGTGTTATCACTCAGTACTTTGAGTGACAGTCATCCTACTCACATACACTACTCAAGCTCGATTTGACTTTAGGCCATTATAAACTATGCATAGGTAAATTCCTTCTATAGATAGTCTTTAACCTTAGAAACAACCTATTCCCTTTCCCCAAAACACAATGGTATTTCTACCCACAAAGCATAAACATAAGTTACCCCCCTTCAATGGATAATCAAATCCCAAGTGTGACTTATGAGCTATCTAAATCAATCAAATAACTTTGCAATGAATAACCTTTAAGCTATCCTTGTTTCATCATTCCTAGTATATCATACTAATGATAAAAAAAGATCTCCTATTATGGAGTATATATAAACACTTCATAGAAAAGCATAAAATAGATTCCTTTCCTTTTCATAAGCAAACACTACGACTTGCTAATGCAAGCATTCTCATGCAATTCCAAACAAATCAATCAAGTCATTCATTCTTTCATAACAAAAGACAAATAAAAGGAGAATAGATTATCATGCCTATTGATCGCTTAATCCAATAGACTAATTTGATTCTTAACCTTCCAATGTCATCTTGCTAAGCTCCTCCTCAAATTTCTATATCACTCAATGCAATACCTCACAATAAACTCCTCTATGCTCTCACAAAATAACTCTATCTCAGAAAAATATAGCTCTAGAATAAAAGCAACATAATGAAACTACAAAATGTGTGTCCAAATGAGAGAGAGTTGGAACATCTATTTATACTAAACAATGAGACATTGATGCCTAAGGAAAAGTTGGGATAGTCAACACCACTCAGCCATGCATGTCGACTCACCTCATATAGAAAAAGGTGGCAACATTCTAAGTTAATACTTAGCTTGGTAAACAACAAATCGACCTTCTTGTATGACAACAATGCTTGACTAAATCAAATATGCACATGTTCTACATATGAGAATTGAACTACAAATATGAAAGACTTATATAGGAAATAGATAATTCATAATATGGCACCAAGTTTCAGAAACCTCCCTAATCTTTTTCCCATGGTTTATCAAAAGAAACATTCAATAATCTTTAGGCTACACATAATGTAGTCAACTCAGTCATAGAATGTCTAATCAACATATTAAGGATGAATTGACTCCTTGAAAATAGCACTTTAAAGAGCTTTGAACCAACACATTTATTTGTTGTGGTTTTATATACTTTATTCATGTGTTTTAAACACTTTAAACAACAAACTTAATGTTTATTATTTCCATCGCATATTATCCCTTTGGATAATGTGTTTCATTGTGTTGGCAATGTGCTGCTTTAAAATAGTGATGCATTTATATTAGATCGACCATGGCTTATAAACTTTATATCGACCTTTATCATAGTTCAACCATGTCATATTATATATAAATATATATATGTTTATATATATATATATGTACATATATATATGTTTTTATATATATATAACCAAATAGCTTTCAATGCTATTATATGGGTCCACGACCAATTATTGAGGTGGTTAGGGACTTTGTGAAGAAGAGATGGAGAGTCAAAGGACAAGTAGAGGTTGTGGCTCTACCTAAAGGTTTCTTCTCTTTTTCTTTTTCTTGTGAAGAAGATAAATATGTTGTTCTGTGTGGTGGCCCTTGGGTTATTGGCAAGTCATCTCTGGCTATTAGGAAGTGGTCTCCAAAAATGAACTTCTCGGATGCTGCCTTTGAGGCAGTACCAGTCTGGGTGCGCTTACCTGGGTTACCACTGGAGTTTTGGAATGAGGATTTGTTCAGAGGGATTGCCAGCTCCTTTGGGGAATTTTTATCCATTGATGTTATGACTTCATCTAGAAAGAGGCTAGTTTTTGCTAGAATATGTGTGGGGGTTACCTAGTCCTCAGATCTCCCCTCGTCGATTGAGATAGTTTCAAAACTTGGAAAATGGACTCAGAATGTAGAGTTCGAGACTCTACCCTTTGTGCATTTTACTTGCAAAGAAGTTGGGCATTGGGCGAAGAAATGCCCAAATAATAAGCCTAAACCCAATGAGAAGGTGGCTCCTAAGGAGACTAAGATGTGGAAGGTTAAATCAGTGGAGAAGCCTCAGGAGGAAGAGACAAGTGTTGATTTATTAAAGGAAGGATAGAAAGTTAGCGGAGAGTGTAATCTCAGCCCGGAAAAAAGGAAAGATGAGGACTCTTGCAAAGGATCTGATAATTTTGCAAATCTTGAAAGCGAGATTAAAGGCCTTGAAAGAGAAGAGGTTGATTTGAGAACCAAGGCTTCCCAGGAGGAGGACGAAAGAGCAGAAGGAGGGATGGATGAAAAGCATAATGAGATCCTGAATCTTATCTCAGATTCAGTAACTGATAGTCTGGAGGATACTTCCCACTCACACCAGAGCATGGAAAGGGGGGCAGAGGTCTATGAGAGGTCATGGGATTCTAACTCTCCTATTCATGTTGAGACACAAAGCTCTCCAGAGAGTGAAATCTACATTTGGGAATTCAGCTGGTTCTCCCAAGGGGGGAATGAGGGTAGCAATCCCATGTTACATAGAGTTGCTGCAACATATGATTTCATGGATGGGAAAGAGTTTATGGGTTTAGAGGATCTAGATCTAGAAGAAGAAAACCTATACACTAAAGTTGAGAAGAAGAAGAGTAAAAATGGGAATAATACAGTGGGGGTTTCTACAAGAAATAGGGCCAAAGCGGATGTGGGAATGCCGAAAGGTTTAGGTAGAAAATCAACTAAATGGCATAGAGAGCGGGAATGTATTCAAAACATTGCAGATGGAACTCAAAAAACCATCTTGGATTTATGTAGAACTCCATCTAAAAAATGAAAGTCATGCCATGGAATATTTGGGGACTAAACAGTTCCCATAAATAGGAAATTTTGCACAATTTTGCTAGAGAACATAAGCTGGATATTCCTATCATTCAAGAGACTAAAATGTCCAAAGATCGTGTGGAGTTGATTAAGATTTTTAAGAATGGTGGTGTACAGGGCTGTAGTTCGGATGGTGCCTCTAGGGGTTTGGTGACCTTTTGGAATCAGGACCGTATTCAAGGTACTCCAATTTTGGTAGATGCTAATCATGTGGTCACTAGATTTAAGCATATCAGAGATGACTTCAGTTGGATTTTGTCTAATATCTATGCACCCAATAGTAAAACTGCTAGAAGGATTTTTTGGAAAAAACTTGAGTCTTTTAGGTCACGATTTCCGAATGAGAACTGGGTCATTATGGGGGACTTTAATACACCCTTACTGGAGTCTGAAAAATTTGGTGGATCTCAAATTTAGTTGGATAGTAAGTTGGATTTGATGAAATTTATCAACTCTCAATTTTTGCATGATGTGGACCTCAAGGGGGCCACCTACACCTGGTCTAATAGGAGAGCAGGGAACGATCTCATTCAAGTTAGGCTTGACAGGGCTTTAATTTTAGATAACTGGTTGAAGGACTACTATTGTTCGTTAAATGCTCTCTCCAGAATTGGATTAGATCATTTCCCAATAAGTTTTATGGCTGAGTTTGTGTCAGGTAAGAGGAATTTTCCTTTTCGATTTGAGAAAATGTGGCTATCTCATCCTAAAATATTTAATTGCATTCATGAGTGGTGGAACATAAATGTTAGTGGTACTACCATGTTTAGAGTGGCTAAGAAACTTGGCGAAGTTAAATCTAAGATAAGGATTTGGAACAAGGAAAGTTTTGGGGATATTTTTGAGTCAAAAACTTCCATTCAATAGGACTTAAGGAATATTCAGGACTGTATTCAAAGAGATGGTTATGTGGGAGATATCCTTCAAAAGGAAAATGAAATACTCTCTAAATATCATAATATTATCTCGAAGGAAGAGGATTACTGGAAACAGAGATCTAGATGTGCTTGGCTTGTTGTTGGGGACAAGAACACCAAGTTTTTCCTCTTGACTACCATGAAACATAGGGCCTCTAATCGTATTTCCTATATAATGAAAGATGGGGTCAAAATTTAGAGAGGGGAAGAGATTAGAGGTGAAGCTATTTAGTTCTTTGCTGACCTTCTTTCTACTGGAGAAGAGTTGAATGTGGATGCTCAAAATACTCTTATTGAGGCCATTCCTAATGTCTTAGATGATCATCAAAATAAGCTCTTGATGACTATCCCATCACAAGATGAGGTTAGGAAGGTAATCTTTTCTTTTGAAGGAAATAAGGCCCCTGGCCTAGACGGTTTCCCCATGTTCTTCTTCCAAGTGTTTTGGGAAATTGTTGCTGATGATATTACTAATGCTATTAAAGAGTTTTTTGGGGATAGGAAATTGTTGAAAGAGCTTAATGCTACCTTCATTATTCTTATACCTAAATTTCTTGGTGCTAACTCTTTTGATTCTTTCCATCCTATCAGTTTATGCAACTCTTTTTACAAGATTATTTCTAAAGTGATCACTTCTAGGTTGCTTGGGGTTCTTCCTATGTTGCTCTCTCCTTAGCAAAGTGGCTTTGTTCTGGGCAGACGGATTCTAGACTCAATAATTACGGTTCATGATAATATCCACTCTCTTGAAGTTTCAAAAAACCAAGGCTTCTTGCTTAATCTAGACATGGCTAAGGCCTATGATAGGGTAGACTGGAAATTTTTGATTAAAGTCTAACAAGCTTTTGCGTTTTCTGAAAGATTTCTACAATTGATATGGGAATTGATTTCTACCATTAGCACCTTGGTGATTATAAATTGGTCTCCTTCCCATTTCTTTGAAGTGTCAAGAGGAGTCAGACAAGGGGATCATGTCTCCCCGATTCTTTTCACTCTCATGGCTAAAAGTCTTGGGAGGCTCATTCATAAAAAAGTGATAGAAGGTAGCTTGAAAGGTTTAAAACCCTCTTCAGAAAATCTGGTATGCTCACATCAGTAGTTTGTGGACAACACGATGCTTATGGGAAGTGCTACTATTGGCGAAGCTCAAGCTTTAAAGATTTGTCTTGTTCTTTATGATGAGGGCTCAGGGCAAAAGATTAATAGGACCAAAAGTTCCCTCTATTTTTTCAATACCCATGAGCATAGACAAAGGAAGATTGCAAATATCCTGGGTTGTGGTGTTAATTCCCTTCCTTCAACTTATTTGGGCCTTCCTTTAGGGTCCAAACCTCCATATTCCTTTTGGATTTCTCTAGTTGATAGGTTCAACAGGAAATTATCTGGTTGGAAAGGTGCCCTTTTGAGTCAAGCTGGTAAAGTTCTGTTACTTAAGGCTTCTCTTAAGAATTTTCCCATTTATGCTCTTAGTATGTTCAAGATCCCAACTAAGTTTGTTGACATTATTAAGAGGATCCAGAAATGGTTCCTTTGGTCAAGGGTTGAGGAGAAGAAGAGGATTCCGTTGGTGGCTTGGGAGAGAGTGTGTAGACCCAAGAAGTCTGGAGGCCTTGGTCTGAGAAATATCAGAGTGTTTAATAAAGCACTCCTGGCTAAGCAAGTGTGGAGAACTTTTGCGTACATTCGAGAATGGAATTCTATTTGGCATAACAAATACTTGAGGGAGGTTGAATCCCTTCAATATTTTCTTAACTCTCAGAACATTCCCTCTGGTTCTTTTCTATGGAATAATACCATTAAAGCTAGAGACTTGGCTAGCAAAGAAGCTCTTTGGAAGGTGGGCGATGGGAAAAAATTCAGTTTTGGGAAGACAAGTGGATTGGCAAGGAGTGTCTATGCAATAATCTGATCTATAGTATTTATATGGAAGACTGCAAGTCCAGGTTTGGTTGGTTGGTTAGGGATTATTGGAGGAATGATCAATGGGTTGAGATCTCTTCTATCAGTCAAGATCTTCAACCTCTATAGGTTCTTCTTAATTCAATTAAGATCAGCTCTCAAGGGAGGGAGGACACTTTGATTTTGAAGCTATCATCCTCTGGTACCTACTATGTTCTTCTACTGTGGCCTCTTGTTACTCTGGCATTGATGTCCATGCTTGGGATAAGGTGTGGGTGAACAACCTTATTCTAAAAGTTAATTTGTTTTTTTGGATCCTTCTTCAGAATAAGCAGCTGACTAATGATAATCTTTATAAGAGGGGGTTCTCTTTTCTTAACATGTGTTATTTGTGTTGTGCTGAGGCTGAGACCTCCTCACGTCTGTTTCTCCTTTGTTCGTTTTCTTATGCCATATGGTGTAGGATTCTATGAATGTGGGATATCAGCTGGGTTTTTCTTGGAACTATTGTGGATTTTTATAACCAATGGAAGGCCCCCTCAAAGAATTGGGCCCTTAATCTGCTCTGGAACTATATCTTTCCTCACTTTTTCTGGGGTGTCTAGAAAGAACGCAATAACAAAATCTTCAAGGATGTTGCTCTCTCGGAGGAAGTGGTTTTTGGTAAGATCACTAGAGCTGTGGTTGAAAATTTTTATCTTCTTAACAACAAGTTGAAAGGTAAAGGTAAGGTCAGTATGTAGGAGTATGATTGTAGAATTGTGGGAGCCTGGAAGATTAATGTGGATATGTTTAATATGTCTAAAAGCATCAAGTATCCTAGAGATGGCATATTCTGGAGTCTTCCTCCCCCTGGCTGGGTCAAAATCAACTTTGATGGCGCAACCAAGGGAAATCCTGGGCCTATCGGGAGTGGAGGGGTGTGTTAGAACTATAAAATTCTAAATAATTTCACAAGTTGTTTCATACCCTTGAGTTTCCAAAATAATCCTCACCATATGCAAAGGTCCTCTCTTTGTAACATTTTGCTTATACTTTTCCATGTGGTTCCAAAACATTCATTGAATATTTCACATTATGGTTCCTATCGGCATGAGGATATCAAGGTCTCTCTGATTCGTAATGTGTTCTCTACTGATATACGTTTGTGCAATCCATCGGCAAAAGGGCTATCGTCGGCATGAGGTCTTACCAATTGCACCATGTCTTACCGATCAGAATGCAAAGAATTGTGTCATCGAGATATTGGTTATCGGTGTAATGTCTTGCAACATTTGTTAGGTCTCATCGATAAAGCTGATGGTGGGTCTCGTTGTTGCCATCGAAATGAAGTTACGTAGTCTTTCTGACCCTTGTGTCTCACCGATAAGGATATGCATTGGCAGGAGTCATGTTATCAAAGTGAGGTCTCATCGAATACATTGTGTCTCACCGATCGGCTCACGAGTAAACACTTCAGCCAAACCATATGTCTTCGGTATGTGGTCTTGCCGAACGCATTATGTCTCATCGACTAGCACATAGAACGATGTATCAGTAAGACTAAGGTGCATCAGAGTAATGTCTCATCGAATGCCTCTGGTCTCGCCGACAATGTGCAGGAGAGTTCTATCAACGGTTTTCGAAGTAAGGTTATACAGTCTTGCCGACTCTTATGTCACGTCGATATGTTGTTTCATCGGCGAGAAAGCCCATATGTCTCAGCGACAAGGATGTATCACGGGGTATTTTGGTAAGACACAAGGTGTTCTATGAAACCTTCCCCTGACTATGAATTGTCTCAACGACACACAAGATGGAAGGACGACTTTCGGTGAGACATAATGTAGTCTATGGAACATCTCCTCGACCCTGAATGTCACAGCGAAAAACAAAGGATGAAAGGGTTTTTTCTCGGCAAGGTTCCAAATGTCAATGAGACGGGGGGACATCATAGCGATGTACAGATGGATGACTATCGGCGAGACATCAGAATTCGGTATGACTACAGGATGTCTCGGTGAGTGTTAAACGAATGTTAACAAAAGCCCGAATACAACTGATTGTCGACATTTGAATGCGAAGCGATGTGTCCTTTCAAATGCTAATGTATAAATGCTCATTTTCAATTGTAAAAAAGGGGAGAATAGAGCAGATACAGGGTAAAAAAAAATACAATAGGATACAGAATCTATGAGACTATGATGCATGATTGAAAAAACAATGGAGATTTCAATTGAATTTCTGATGTGGTGATGTATTTCTAGTTTCAATTATCTTTTGTGCTCATTAAAAGTATTACTAAAGTTGTCTCCAGGGTTGGCATTTTCTGGTTATTTAAATTGGTATAACAAGTTTATATTTAGTTTATCAGTGCACATTTGTTATATCTGTGTGGTTAATTAACTGGTTCTTTCAAGGAGAGATTAAATCATTTTAATTGATCATAGTAATCAAGAGAGTTCAACTAGATATTAAGAACTTTGTAGTCACAGTCTTGCATGTTTATACAAGTTATAAACAAAAACATATGCCAAAACAATTTGAGTGTTTTCTAGAAATAAGTTACCCATTTAGATTTCATTTGACTCTGCATACCCAATAAGGCACTAGTCTCTGCACTTTTCATCATTCAATTTCATTCATTTCTTACATCTGTTAACTGAACATATTAGGATTTAGTTTTGAATATTGCTATACAATTTATACCAAATTTAATTTCATTTGTCCACTCCCATTTTCCATTGTGGGAAAAACACTTCATGAGAGATAAACACAAGTCAAGTCTGCTTCACTCATATAGGTACACTTGCTTAGGTCTAGCAACACCTGAAGAGTAGAAGGTTCAATTCATTTGGCCTTGTCTGTTACCCTGAAACGTTGTGAAAGCTTGGCAACCTTTCGTGGTTCAAACCTACATTTTTGAGAGCTAACAAATTGGCGACTCTATTGGGGAGTCAACTCAGAATCAGGGCCTTAATCATAGAGTCAAAAATCCTATACAGACTTCACTGGGAATAAACAAACATTTTCTCACTTTAAGAAAGTGAGTGGTGACTCTAAGAAGAACATTGCATCAATTCATCATGAATGGTAGAAGATCCCAATATAAGGGAGGTCCTACTGAAGGTTCTGCTGGTAACAGTAAATGGACACAAAAGGGTGATAAGGATGATAAGGGTAAGAAGAAAGAGGATGACATGTGTATAACAAATAAAGAAAAAAACAACAAGACCACATTGTGAGACATACGACCGTTATGATACATGGAGAGATAATTCATGTGCAGAGCCTTGTACCCTAGAAGAACAAAAAAATCCCTTTTATAATCCTCAGAAATAGGCAAAGTTCAATGCTAAACTTGAAGCTGAATGAATTAGATATCAACAAGAATATGATCGAAGGATGGAGGGTAATCAAGATGAGCATATTGATCATGTAATTACTCAAGAAAACTATGAATTCTCAACTCGTGAAGAGATAGAAGCACAGTTCGAGTTTCATAAACAAGAAGTAGAAAGAGCAAAAGCTGAACAGGAAAGGATCCAAATGATAAGATTAATTCAAGACTTGAAATTGCAGGAAGCTCAAATTATAGCTCAGGCAGTTAATCTTTCAAAGTATGTGTCGTCTCATAAACAAGGAAACAATAGTGTAGGGTCTTCATATCAACCAAAGGTTCCTCAAAATTAGATTGGAAATCAATATAATCAACCAAATCATCCACCATATACTGCAACACATTATACAAATACACAACCACCTCATGGTCAGCATTATGTGCCACATCATCATACACAACACAATAATCTGACGTACCAGTATCAGTATCCACCTAACCCTCCCCCTCAACAATTTACAACAATGATAAGACAATTTGATTTGACATGGTTTCAATTATACCCTTACTCTATGGATAGCAGTTGGAGAAGTCTTGTCCCCAAATTTACAGGGAGTAGTGCAATTACTACTGAAGATCATTTGAAAATTTTTAATGCTTTTATTCAAGATTTGGATATACCATATGAAGACTTACATATGAGGTTGTTCATGATGTCACTCACCGAAGAAGCTAGGGATTGGTTCAATGGCCTGCCAACAACCTCTATTGGTTCTTTTCAAGAATTTCAAGATCGATTTCTGGAACAATATGGAAACCTATGTGCACCAGATGTTGCTTTTCATGAATTAGTGGGAATTCAGAAAAATCAAAACGAGTCAATTTATGATTTTAACCGGAGATTTAACAAATTGCAAAATAAGATACCACTGGGGTCCAATTTGTCAGACTCAACAACATTGAGTGTCTATTTGAAAGAATTTGATCCAAAAATAGGGTATAAACTAAGAAATAGGTTTCCAAGAGATTTACCTGAAGCCCAAAAGATATCATTAACTATTGAAAACAACAGGAAGGCTGCTGGGATGATCAGCAGGAGAGATAATCCTAGGCCTCCTCAGCAAGTAAATAATTATCAGTACAAACAGGAGAACACATATAGAAATGAAAGGCCTAGGTTACATGACATGCCCTATAATACAAATTGAAAGGATGGAAAGCCTGTAACAGATAGGCCTAGAAACAAAGAAACTCTCGATCCTTTAAGGAAGAGGGGAACCTATATGGTAAATAACAATTATTTCTGTGAAGTTTATGATAAGCCACATTCCCCAGATTACTGTGTTGTAGCCCAAAGAATGCAAGAAGAATGAATGCTAATGGGTAACGATGGAGAATATCACACAGTGTATTTGACTTCAAATACTTTTCACTGTGTTGAGGAGAAATACTCATCTTTAGAAGATGAGGGATATGAGTACGATGTTTCAAATCAGAGGTACAATGTCCACATGGCTGAACAACAGGTTTTTTCTGACTCTAAAGAAGATTATACTGAACCTCATTTTGTTGAGATGCCTACTCAGTGCAGTATGAGGAAACTCACTAAAGAGGAGATAGAGAGATTAACTATTGTTGCAGTTGAAGAAGCAAAGAGTAAGTATTGGTTGAGAAATAGGATAGTGAATGAGAAGGAAGGTGTCCCCAGGGGAATCTTTAAGAAGGATCAAAAAGTGACACAAGGAATTTCGAAGAAAATAGAAAACAAACAACATGATAAAAGCGAACAAAAGCCTGTACAAAAGGAGGAAGTAAAAGAATTACACAAAGAATTGCAAAAGACTGATCAGCTGAGTAAAAGAGAAAAAGAAGAGAACAAAGGAGAAATGTCAAAACAAAAGAAAATAATTAAGGCGGAGGGTTCTTCTTTTGACTTCACTCAGGCTTTATCCCAGGTAAAAATGTCTATTCCATTACTTGAGATGATGAAAATTAAGGAATATAGAGACAGTGTTGTTCAGTTGATAACAAATGGAAATGAAAAACATATGAATTATGAAAATGAAGTGGCTACTAAAACAATTAGTAGGCAAGAGAAAGGAAATATCCCAGAAGTCTGCTTAAGTGATGTATTAACAAATTCCCCACAAGTTGATCCTTTTTTCACTACGTTACTTATAAATAAAAAATTGTTGAGGAATTGCATGATAGACTCTGGCGCTGCCATAAACATTATGCTTGTTGGAGTTATGAAACAACTTAGCATGTGGGTTGATACTAATGGGGGAAAGTGCTATGCAATGGATAACAAACCTGTTCCTGTGGTAGGTATTATGAAATATGTTGAGGTCAAATTAGCTACTTATCCTCAGGTGGCTTACAATATAGATATAACTGTAATTGATACTCCTTCTCGGTTTGGAATGCTTTTGTCAAGATAGTGAACGATAGTAGTTGGGGGAAATGTACAATTTGATTTATCTTATGCAACAATTCCAGTGAATGGCCAAGAAGTTAAGTTGTATAGGGAGCCGAGGATGAACCCAATTGTAGGTTGTGTACCTCAAGATCAAGTCAATTGTTTCTGTGATGTGGATCTTGGGAATTTTAAGATAGAACCAGCTCAACCAGAGTTAATCAACAATGATCTAATTGATAAACATGTAGCAAAGAACAGTGATGGTGTGTGGAAAATGTACTTGGATGGAGCTTGTAGCCAGGAAGGTAACAGAGCAGGAGTAGTATTTGTTTCACCTGAAGATATTACATTTAAGTATTCGTTCCTATTAACATTTGAATGCACAAACAATGTGGCAGAATATGAAGCTTTATTAACAGGCTTGAATATAGCTGTGAAACATAAAATCAAGTTACTGGCTGTTCTAGGGGATTCTAAATTAGTTGTTTCATAAGTTAAATCAAAATATGCAGAAAAACATAAAAGATTGAAGCAATATAGGAATACTGTATGGACACAGTAGAGCTATTTGATGCATTTTCTATTGAATGGGTAGATCGGTCGAAGAACATAATGGCAGACTTTTTGGAAAATGTAGCTCTAAGAAGGGATGATATTACACTAGCTGGAGTATCACAAATTGAGTTTAAAACAAGGCCTGTTGTGCCTGATAACATATATAATTGGTAGGTTTTTAATGATGATACTGACCTTTTGAAATTTCTTCACTGTATAGATCAATATGAAGCCTAAGAAATTGATTTCAATGCTTTCGTTGAAGAAGTAGATGGGAAGCAGACAATATTTGGGAAGGAAATCTTACAGCTTAAAACAAATAAGCTTCCTAGAGGACTTGTGGCATTGGAGAGAGTATATGATGGGAGTGATCAGTCTCTCATGAAGCAGACACCAGTGAAGGAGGAGGACATTGAAGAGATCAATTTGGGGATTGAAGTGGCACCAAGGAAGGTGTACATAGGGAAGAAAATAAGCCCTACAATTAGAAAAATGTTGATAGCATTACTGAGAAAATATAAACATGTGTTTGCATGGTCTTATGAAGATCTAAAAGCGTATAGGGAAGACTTGTTTCAACATGAAATACCATTGAGGCCATATGCATAGCCATTTAGACAAAAGCAAAGACCCATTAATCCAACATTGGAACCAAAAATGCAGGAAGAATTGGCAAAGCTCAGAGACAGTGGCATCATCAAACCAATCAGGCACTCAATGTGGGTCTCAAACTTGGTTCCTGTGAGGAAGAAAAATGGAGATATCAGATTATGTGTGGACTTCAGGAATTTGAATGTGGCATCTCTTAAGGATAATTACCCTTTGCCTAACATGGAAGCTATACTACATAAGGTGATAGGGTGCGAGCTGTTATCTATGATGGATGGGTTTTCAGGTTATAACCAGGTCAAGGTTAAAGAATGTGAACAGTATAAAACAACTTTTACAACTCCTTGGGGGACATATGTATACATAAGAATGCCATTTGGTCTCACAAACGTAGGAGCAACCTTCCAAAGAGCTATGGACGTAGCATTTGCAGATTTGATCAATGCTATCATGGTGGTGTATCAGGATGATCTTACTGCTTATTCAAAGAAGGTTGAAGATCATGTAGAACATTTGGAAAAAATATTTATTAAAGCTTTAGAATAT
>VDFB02061031.1:0-103919 GCA_007258455.2 Sequoia sempervirens
CTATAACAACAATTAGACCCCACATAACTACACAACCCCTATCCCCCATCCCCCATCCCCCATCGCCCATCCCCCATCCCCCATAAACTACTTTAACATAAACTCCATATTGTAATTTCCTTTACTATCAATTAATTTCGAAATTGAATTTACATGACTGTCCTATTTTCCAATTTTATGCAATTATCAGAAATCCAGTTCAACTATCCACATATTCTCATAATTAATCTATCAACAACATCTTGATCAGAGTCCCAGTATTGTACCACTCACTCTGACAATGAAATACCAAAATGAAGCAAAGGCAACAATGCCACTTAAAATACAGATTATATCCAGAGGCCCTTCATTTCTCGTGCTTGCTTTTTTCAATTTTCCCCGTTCACTCAAGTGCTTTTGATAAGATGCAAAAATCTGGATCTGGTTATTGCTTCTTCTGCAACCCAGAGATCTTTCTAGAATGAGTAGACTGTCCCTCCCATTAACCCAAGCTCCCATCGTGTCTTCCAACCGCATGCAAAGCTCGGTGATCTTTAAGCAATCCGAGAGTCTACACTTTATAACAAGCATATACTGCACAGACTTGCAAGGCAATATGTTGTGAGCAGGTAATATGGAGCCAAAGGATATGACAAAGTCCTTATGAGAAGCCCAATGACTCTGCTCAGACAAACGCCTCCAGCTTGAAAGATTAGCTGCTTGTCCTGTTCTCTTGTTTACCATAATCCAGCTCAACCTAATATTTTCCGTCAATTGGCTCCAGAAATTCCAATCCTTCTCCACCTTCTCAAGTGTGTCGATCTTTGGCAGCTCATCTCCAGATGTCTTATCCTCGTCTTCAACATCATAAGAGTTAATGAGCTCCATTTTGAAGGGGCAGTTAGAGAACCAGCTGTCAAATTCGTCTTCAGCACAGGGGATGCCCCAGACAACTTTGGAATAGATGGTCTTATTCTTGTACACCACATCTACAAGTGACAAAAAATCAGAGGGAAGAGCATCACATACCTTCCTCACCTTATGCGTCTCGGAAGACTTGTCATAAGCAATGACTGGCAAACAGCTTGCATAGAAATTTCTGAAGCCCCCCAATGAAGAAGAGATGAGTTTTTTGACTTCTGAGTCCTCTGTGGAAGGCCAGAGAGAAGAGCATTTCTCTTCCCATATCTTCTCCTCTTTTGCTATCGACCAAAACTGAGACGACACACAACCCGCACTTGCAAGTGTTATGCCATCCACACGGCCTAAGATATCAGTGATAAGATCACCGTTCAAACACATAATGTCCATCGAAAATGCACAAAACAGAGAATACTGAACTTTCGTTGTAATTCTATAAAACAATAGATTCCTGACACATAGTGTTTCTTGATCTCTATTTATGGAAAAGGCTGGCAAGTTGTGAAAGCTATTTAAAAATTAGGTAATGATGGAAACTGAAACTGACGGAAGTTTCAAATGGAAGACAAAACGAATGCCACGCTGATCGCCTCCCTTATCACACAAACGTTGAAGATGTGAAGGTTGATTCGGAACAGCAAATTGGAGATTTGTTTTTAATATGTTCATTGCGAGCTTGGGTTATTCCTTATAGATTGTCGCTTTCACTCTGCAGGTCTGTGTTACCTTCCACGTATAAGTTCCCTCGTTCTTACCGAATACAATGATGGCGCTTGAATGAAGATCGTGTTTACTTATAAACCATGTTAATGTTACCCTACAGGCTAAGGTCACAGGCTCGAATCCGTAGCGTACGGGAAGCACTTTACTGAATGTAGGTTTCCCGTGTAAAATTTAATGGCAACACGCTTCCAGTTGCCTTACCTTAGGCATTCAAGCAATTAGTAACAGAGTTCCCACGTTGGCCGAATGATTAACAGAGTTCCCACATTGGCTATTTCTAAGATAGATATTTATCTAGAAGAA
This sequence comes from Sequoia sempervirens, assembly GCA_007258455.2. NCBI lineage: Eukaryota > Viridiplantae > Streptophyta > Pinopsida > Cupressales > Cupressaceae > Sequoia > Sequoia sempervirens. Next base: position 1,927 of record VDFB02061031.1, read on the forward strand.
AATATTATTTACAAATTACTTTTTAGCCAAGGACACGCAACATTTCGATCTCATATCTGGCTCATAGGTTCTTCTGAGAGTTCTGTGGAGGGCATGTCGGCACCAAGAAATAGAAATAGATTGTGAAATATGAATAATTTAATGCGTGAAGGAAGAAACTAATGGTGACATTCAATCTGAATATTAGACTACCTGTAAATAGCTACACTTGATTTTGGGGAGGTAGACGCTAATGGTGGCATTCAATCTACAGTAGTTTTAGAGGGGGAGGGGAACTCTTTTTAGTTTTTCTACCTTTAAATTGTTTACGGTTGAATTGTATATTACATTTTCTTTTTATTTTGTTTAGCATATATGTCAATTTTATATTGTTAAGGATGTTAGCTATTATGTATGTATTATATTTTTGTTTTTTAAGTATTTAAAATTAGACATGTATATATCACAAAGTCTAATGGTGATTTAATGATCCAACATATGATCTAAGTAGCATGAAATATTGAAAACTCTATGAGGAGTTGGAAAGTGTTCAGCTAGTTCTAAGGACCAACCCTTTTTCATTTTTCTCTTATTTGACCACTTGCTAGCAGCCTACCACTTCCTACCATTTCACAACCTAGTTTTGATCTTTAACTAGCATGTTTGCCATTTTTACTTTAGTTCAACCCTTGGACAAATCACCATTTGCCTTCATAAACAAATTATTAGTAAAGGGGTAAAGACACTTCTTTTTCTTGGGCTTGTCTTTTCTTGCATGAAGCTTTCTTTCTATTTTTTTTTTTTTTTTTGCTGGAAAGACTCATCCAACATAGTATAGGAAGGTTGTTTCTATCTTTTTCAGGTGTTTTCATCTATAGCTACCCAAAATCTTTTGGGTTCTAAGGTGCTAGAGATCCTAGAATTTTGAATGCTAGTTTTCAAGTTTTTAATCTTTTACAAGTTATTGGTTTTATATTACATCTTCTATAATTGTAGGAGCTAAAAATTAGCTCACACCTTAGAATCACCTACAAAACAAAAGATAACCTTCCACAAGAGAGTATGGAAAGATAATAGCTTGCTTGATATGATATGATTACAAATCTACAAGATTCTTGCTTAAATAGACAAGGTGAGAGGTATGATTAGTTAAGATCATGACATGTGTCTTAATCCTATAACATGAAACAACTAACTCAAAAAATATTAAATCACTTAGGACACAAGAAGTAAATGACATAAGATAAGATCTAAATGACAATTAAGACTTCTTGAAAGATTCCTAGGACCTAAGTAAGCTTAACATGTGAATAGGACCTACTAGTGGACTAGATAGGTAAAATACCATATTCACATCAACATACACAACATATACATTGAAACAACTTCAAAACTTTTAGTTACAATAGTCATAGCATGCAATTTCATTGTCCTCTTGTCATGCCCCTAAAATTACATCACAAGAAAATGAAGTGTTGAAATGCAAATAAATAAATAAAAATAAAAAACAATAATATATTATAATTAGAATCATTTAAATAATAAAACAATTAATAATTAATGATTTAAATATTATTATTATAATCATTATAAATATTAATAAAAGAATAGATATATATTATACTACATATAAATAATAAATAATATACATATAAATATAAAACAATATATTATAATTATAATCATTTAAATAATAAAACAATTAATAATTAATGATTTAAATACTATTATTATAATCATTAGAAATATTAATATAAGAATAGATGTATATTATACTACATGTAAATAATAAATAATATACATATAAATATAAAACAATATAATATAAGCATATGTAATTATATCTGCAGCGATCCAAATTTGGGAGTAAAAAATATAATATAAACCCCAATGGTTAATTCATACCAACCAGGGATTATGTTTAAGACTAAAGGCAGCGATCAAATCTAGAATAGCAGCGCTAGACCTAGTCATAGTGCCTATTTAAACTGTACAATGATTCTTATAAAAGAGGAGCAATGTTACGGGCTACTTTAGGAAGTAATAAAGGAAATAACTTAAGATAGAAGCAGCGATTGTTGTTTCGATAAACTAACTTATGGTTTATAAAGGCAACACTAAGATAAATAGGATTTAAATAATTTAAAAAAACAATTAAAGAGAGCGGTGGTTAAGGGAAAAGGTGCATCCTTTGTAAAGGATGCAATAATAATAAGGGTGTGACTATTCACCCCATTACATGAAGATATATAAGAGTGAGGTACCAATTGAACCATGGAATAAGATTGATAAAGTCTGAGATGAAAGAATTAAGGAATGGGGATGGGGAATTAAAAAGGAAACATGAATATTTTCTGAGTATAAGGAAGGGGAGAAATAAGAAGAGGAAAGTACTGATATATACAACAAATAAGGATAGAAATAAGAGTATTTTCTGAGTGCAGTAGCAGATACATTAACATGATATCTTAGATGTGGAGGAGGAAATATGTGGAAAGAAAGAGTTGGCTCAAGTAAATGATAAATCAACAAGGGAAGTAAGTTGGATATATGTATCTTATATATGATTAAGCAATAATAATGCTTGCAACAATTATCGAGCCTTATAAGTAATTATGGTACTTTAATATGAATGATAGATTCTTATTTGCTTGATCTATACTAACGATATACTTTGAGTGTTAAGAGTAGATCATTGCTTCAGAAGAAGAAACATATAGACTAGGAGAAAAAGGAGAATATGTCTCTAGTTCATCACCACAAATGGCTATTATCAGATATATCCTATTAATGATATCAAGTTTCCACAATCCATAATGTTCTTGGCAATGATTTCTGGCTTTGATTGTGTGAGAATTTTTACATCATACAATTTAACATTTTAGATCACACTCCATGATCCATCATTTGGATGAGAGCAGAGAGCTAAAGGAGAAAATGAAAAGTTGTAGACCAAGAGCTACCTAAAAAGAAAAAAAAAGAAGGGGGAGGAGAGAGAAGGGGGCATGAGGACCTAGAAGGACTAGAAAAATGAGAAAAAGAATAAAATAAAACAAAAGGAAAAAATAAGCTAAAAGGATGAAGAAGCACTTAAAAACTTAAGAAATTCAAGAATAAAAAATTCCAAAAGCATATGCACCAAAATATGAAAAGCAAAAAAATTGATTAATAATATTATTGGTTTATAATTATTAAGAAAAAAAATTACCTGGAAGGACAGAAAGGAAAAAATATAATAACAAGAACAAAGGAATACAAGCTTATAAAGAAAAATAAATCTATATATATGTATGCATAATTTCATATGTATACATATATACAACCTAATAAACAAATGCAAGAAATGAGCACAAAAACAATAAGGAACGAAAAGAAGAGAAAATAAAGGATGAAACAAGGACAGAGACAAAAGAAAAATAAGAACTTGCATCTATTAACTTACAAATACCAAAAATATGCAAAAATACAAAAACAAGAATGAAAATGAGGTTAAAAAAGGAGGAGCAATTATAAACTAGAAAGAATAATAACTAGACCAAATTGCAAACAAAAAACAAAAACATAAAAGTAAACAATAACCAAGGGGGTGATCCCACAATAGTGGTTTACACTTTTTGGGAGATCCTGATTTTTATTGAAATGACATATTTTTAGAAAATATAATGATTTAAGTCTTGAAAACTTCCATTTAAGGGATTCCAATTGAAGAGGGTTTGATCAAACCACCTTAGATCAAACCCCCTTGGATAGAACCCTGCTAGTTTTAAACCATACCTATAACGATGTCTCCTTTACACCTATCAAAATGTTGATAAAAACAACTTTTGATTTACCTTTTCAGGGATTAAATGAACTCATTTAAAATTTATTTTTTGTATGTAGTCCTTATTATAAGCTTCTCAAAAATTATAATTTTAAATAAATTTAATTTGATTATTATATTTATTTTTTATTTCTTGTGAATGTAGGTTTTTCATCGAAAATCAAGCTCTTTGTTCTACACGTGTGGAAAAATAGCAGATTATCAATTATTTTTTTGAAAAATATCAATGCACTAGATATCGATGTCTCTAATCTAACAATTTTTTTTTAAAATTTTGATACATACAAAAAAGTTTGTTTTATCCAGTAAATCATGTCTAAATAGTAACTAGTTTGACTTTGAATCTTAATTAAGAAAAAATAATTCAATGAAATATTATGAAACCAATTCCATGCACTAGATATCGTAGTTACAAATCTAAATTAAAAAAAATAGAATTTTATCCTACATAGAAAAAAAGTTATGTGTTAGCTAGTAACACCACTCTTTAAAAATGGTGTTTACTATTAAAAAATACTTGTTAAAGGAGATGGAAAAATAAGTGCAATCTGATTCCAAAATTTTTGAAAAAAATATATTATAGAATCTACAGACAAAATGTCACAAATCGCTAGTTTGCATCATCTTCAAATTCCTCATGGTTTAATTTCTATAGGCACCAGAAAGTGAAGATTTAGTTAAAAAAACTCAGTTCAATATCCAATTTGGCCAAAAAATTGTAAACTAGTATTGTGGGATCACCTGAGGACAAAGTTAAAAATGAAACAAAAGAACAAGAAACAATACAAGGCTATTGGACAAAAAATTAAAAGATGATGCAATTCAATAATTAGGAATATAAAGAAATTCAAAAAAAGAAAAAGAAAACCAATTACACTACTAGGAAATTACCAAACAAAGAAAAGGCACAAAAAAGAACCAAAAAAATAGCCAATTATAAATACTTGACAATGAAACAAAAATTCTCACACAATCAAAGCCAAAAATCATTGTAAAGGAGATATATCCTATATTCAGGTGCATTCTTGGAAAATCATTGCTTACATATGTACACATATTGCCTATATGATAATAAGAATACTTAATGAATGATTTCTTGTGATAGAGTATATGATGTGCTTTATTGTCTGAAACTCATCTTGTAGGATGGGCCTAGGGCGGACTGGTAGATAGGCTAAGTAACGATGCTTATGTAGAGAGCTAAAAAATCCCACTTACAACCCCCTCACAATTCCACAAGATGACAAGTGTCTTCTAGGAGTCAAGGCATTGATGGGGAAAGAAGGTACAAGTCACCATGGGGGAGGGCTATGGTATACACCCTCTTAGGCTTAGTATATGGCTTTGGGTGGACCCATCATGTCCCTTCTCCCAAAATTCTAATATGTTTGCATTGTTGATAATCTATGAATGTGATGTAATTGTCTAACTCTCATAAGTACATATGCATGTACATTTGCATATCTTGTTCATATGGTGTTTGCAGGATTCAAATATGAGATTCCAATATTAAAGATATATTTTAATTGGTAAGGTGAATCCTAACCCTACTTGCTGCAATTTGTATTTAGTTTAGGAAAATTCTAGGGAAAATCAGGATAGGGGACATTACATTGGTATCATAGCCATCATGTGTATACTTCATGTATTACACGTGTACACTTCATGCTTCCTATGTATACTTCATGTATTACATGTATTCATGTGTATGCTTCATGATTCATGTGGATACTTCATGTATTATGTGTATTCATGTGTATGCTTCATGCTTCCTATGTATACTTCATGTATTACGTGTATTCATTTGTATGCTTCATGCTTCCTACGTATACTTCATGCATTACATGTATTCACGTATATTCCTTATGATTTTTGTGTATAATTTAAGTATTACATGTATTCATGTGAATAATTTGTACACCTTGTATTCAAGTGTATACTTTGTGGCTTATGTGTATTCAAGTGTATACCTTGTGACTTACATGTATTCAAGTGCATACTTTGTGAATTATGTGAATTCAAGTGTATACCTTATGACTTGCATGTATTCAAGTTGTTTACTTTGCAACATACGTGTATTCATGTGAATAATTTGTGACTTACATGTATCCATATGTATACTTCATGACTTATGTGTATTTATGACAATACTTTGTGACTTATGTGTATCCGTGAGTGTGCTTTGTGACTTACATATATATTCAAGTATATACTTTGTGACTTATGTGTATCCAAGTGTATACATTGTGAATTACTTCATGACTTACATATATTCATGTGTATACTTTGTGACCTACATGTATTCATGTGATTATGTATATACCTTTCATATACTTTGTGACTTCAAGTGTATACTTTGCAAACTACAAGCTTTCTGACTTGCATGCACTCATGTGTATACATGTATTAATGTGACTTACATATTTAAGTGTATACTTTATGAATTACATGTATTCATATGTATGCTTTGTGACTTCATGTATTTGTGCATATACTTCATGTATTACTCACATATATGCTTCATGCTTCTTTTGTATACTCTATGTTTTACATTTATTTGTGCTTATACTTTATGTATCACATGTATCTATGTGTTGCTTCATGTATCTTCAACATGATGTATTCTAATGATTGCTTTATGCTTAAAATTTATGGAACTATTAAAACTTGTCTGCCAAAATGCTTCTGGAGTGAGAAGCCCTAACAAATTAACTTATCTAAAGTTGAATTATTACTAGTATCCAAATTTGATGAAGAGTTGTAACTATTTGAAGTGAAGAGGTGTGACTCCCTCAAATTGGTGATATAAAAGGGGAGAGCATTTCACCCATACTACTGTTTAAAGAATCCAATTGAGAATAGAAAATTAAGTAATGGCCCTTCAAATATGAATGACTATAAGTTCCTCAAAAATAAGGTAAAAAGGGGAAACCACCCCCTGTAAAGAAACTATCTATAGGAAATAAGCCTAACAATAAAATTGGGAGTAAAGTATTGTTATCAAGGGTAATTATGAAGGGTGGTGATTCAGACTTCAATAAATGAATATAAGGGATAAATAAATTCATCAACCTTCAATGAGCACTCATCACTCATCTATCCCTCTATAAATCAAACAATAATTTAAATTATCAAAATATTTTCCAAGGCAACAACATAATTATTCTAACAAAGAGTAATTGGTGCAATCAAGTCCATACCACTTTGTAACCTATGAAATGGATCTATTGAGGTTCACCTTGTGGACCAAAATTTCTCCTATATGTAATATCTAGAATAGATCATTTCATCTAAGAGACTTTTCCTCCTAAGATTTTTCTTGAAGTAGCTCTAGTCATAAAACTTGACACAAATCAAGCTACATGAGCCTATGCTAAGTTACATTATGGGTCCATAACCCAAAAATCCTAGGATCATTCTCACCTTTCAAAATTTGGATAAATTGATATGATTTAACTTGATATGATAACCTCCAATTGAGTTAGAAGAAAGAATTGGACAAGAGGGTAAGACTATAAATGCTAAACTATTATACATCCTTTTGATTAACTAGAAAAATCCCATAAATTTGTGCTTTATCTATGGGAATGATAGATGTATGACTAATACACCATAATCTATCCATTAGAAATAAACTTACCTCAAAATTTGATTGAATGTGTACACAAACATAAAGCATACTTTATCTAAGAGAAGTTATCTTGATATTCACAACATTCCTGCAATCCATCATGATTTTAGATTTCAACAAGGGGTAACAAATAGTTTGTATCATTGCCTAGGATCTTTGTAGTGATGGAATGAGAGAAAACTTAAGTAACAAATCTTACCAATTTCCAAAATCTTGGTTTTGTTGTTGAGAGATACTGAGGAATAATAGTACATAGGACAATAAAATGTCATCATACTTAGAATATGGTATTAACCTTATTGATCATAAGTTGAGGAAATTACTATACACTACTCTCCAAGAACATAAAATCAAAACATTACCAAATAATCATCACTTGGTTTAGAATTTTTGATTCCTATCAAAGTATCACAATTGAAGCTAACATCATCACAAAAATGAGTAGTATTTAAAGCTTAGTTTGTGATTGCTTGAGGGAAATCAATTTAGGATAGGGTGGACTATCATGCCCCCGAAATTGCGTCACAAGAAAATAAAGTGTTGAAATGAAAATAAATAAATAAAAATAAATAATAATATAATAAATAGAAATATTAATAATTTAAATATTATTATTATAATCATTATAAATATTAATATAAGAATAGATATGTAAATAATAAATTTAATATACATATAAATATAAACTAATATAAAATAAGCATATGTAATTATATCTGAAATGATCCAAATCTGGGAGCAACAAATATAATATAAACCCCAATGGTCAATTCATACCAAGTGGGGATTATGTGTAAGACTAAAGGCATCGATAAAATCTAGAACAACAACACTAGACCTATTCATAGTGCTAATTTAAACCATATCGATTCCTATAAAAGAGGAGTAATGTTACGAGCTGCTTTAGGAAGTAATAAAGGAAATAACTTAAGATAGAAGCAACGATTTTTGTTTAGACAAACGAACTTATGATTTATAAAGGCAGACCTAAGATAAATAGGATTTAATTAATTTTAAAACAATAATTAAAGAGAGCAGTGGTTAAGGGAAAAGGTTCATCCTTTGTAAAGGATGCAATAATAATAAGGGTGCGACTATTCACCCCATGATGAAGATATATAAGAGGGAGGTATCAATTGAAGAAGGAAGGAACCATGGAATAAGATTGATAAAGTTTGAGATGAAGGAATTAAGGAATAAGGATGGGGAATTAAGAAGGAAACATGAATATTTTCTGATTATAAGGAAGGGGAGAAATAAGAAGAGGAAAGCATTAATATATAGTGAATAAGGATAGAAATAAGAGTATTTCTTTAGTGCAACAACAAATACATTAACATGATATCTTAGATGTGGAGGAGGAAATGTGTGGAAAGAAAGAGTAGGCTCAAGAAGAGATAAAGGAGGATAAATGATAAATCAATAAGGGAAGTAAATTGAATATATATATATATATATATATATATATATATATATATATATATATATATATATATATATATATATATATATATATATATATATATATGTATGTATGTATGTATCTTATGTATGATTAAACAATAATAACGCTTGTAGCAATTATCAAGCCTTATAAGTAATTATGGTACTTTAATATGAATAATAGATTCTTATCTGCTTGATATACACTAACGATATACTCTGAGTGTTAAGATAAAATCATCACTTAAGGAGAATAAACATATAGACCAGAAGACAAAGGAAAATCTACCCAGTTCATCACCACAAATTACTATTATAACATATATCATATATTTAGGCGTATTCTCTACAAATCATTGTTTACATATGTATGCATATTTCCTATATGATAATAAGAATACTTAATGAATGATTTCTTGTGATAGAGTATATGATGTGCTTGATTGTCTAAAACCCATCTTGTCGGCTGGGCTTGGGGTGGAGTGGTAAATAGGCTAAGTAAGGATGCTTACACAGAGAGTTGACATAGCCCCCTTATGACCCCCACCCAATTCCACAAGATGGCAAGTGTCTTCCGGGCATCAAGGAATTGATGGGGAAAGTAGGTAAAAGTTGCCAAGGGGGAGGGTTGTGGTATACACCCTCTTAGGCTTGGTATATGGCTTCAAGTGAATCCATTATGTCCCTTCTCCCAAAATTCTAATATGTTTGCATTGTTGATAATCTATGGATGTGATGTAATTGTCTAACTTTCATAAGTATATATACATATACATTTTCATATCTTGTTCATATGGTGTTTATATGATTCAAATATGAGATTGCATTATTAAAGAGATATTTTAAGTGGTAAGAAGAATCCTAACCCTAGTTGATGCAATTTGTATTCAGTAGGAAAATTCTAGGGTAAATCTAGATAGGGGACATTACACCTCTTTGGTTCTTTTACATTGAATCTCTTCACCGTCTTCCACCATGAAATGAAAACCCCTAGTAGTATAGGAGAATAAAGATAGAAAACACATGACCACTAAGGATACTGCTAATTAATGTCAATTTTTGTACAACTTATTTTTCTTGTTATACAAGTGAACATATTTTATTTACAATTTTTTTTCTTAGAGTGATTAAATTTAAATTAGTAAACTAGATTAGATTGTAAATTATATTGTCAAAATTAGATCAAAATACACTATACTTTGAATATGAAGAATTTAGTTTTAGATTTGGATTAGAAGTAATTTTGAATAGTTTTTATTTCTTAGTTTATTTTAAATTTCATTACAATTATTATTTAAAATGACATTATTTTTCCTCCTAGAAACTTGTAGAACATAGCAAATCCATCCATAGAAACCATAATAGAGAAGAAATTTAAAACTAATCAAGATTTCCATGAAGATAAGTACAACAACTTCACAACAAAAATTGAAACTCAAATCAATAATAGTTCTTCTAATCTAAATTGTCGGTGTATTAAAAATTTGAAAGAAAATAAAAGTATAAAATTATCTAGGTTTTTTTTTACATGCATGTAATTTTTTTTCATTATATTTCATCTTATTTTCACTTAGCTTAGAAATTCAATTTATTTGTACATTTGCATGTTTCCTTTTTCTTTTCATTCATTTTAGTTTAGTAATAAAACTTTATTATTAGTAACATAAAACATTAGAAAACTATTTGAAAGAAAAAATAATAGGTCCTTTAGTTGTTAGAGCTAAAATAAGTTGCTAACTTAGTTCCAAATGAAAAAACATGCGAACTTGCAAATCTAAACATAACAACTCAAAAAAATCATCAAACACTCAAACAAAATTGAAACTTATACACAAAATCATAACAACACAAGGAATACATTTCTAATAAAATTTCTTACATTTTCCAATTCTCAAGAACATTCTTGCATTTCATGCTTATGTGTCCAAGAGTTAGGATAGATTGGGTAAAATTTAGTTCATTAGCTAATATATTTTTTACTATTTCCTATAGTTGATAAGGTTATTAAACAATGAGAATCATTAGAAAGATTCCAAAAAGAAAATGATTGCTTATTACTCATTGCACTAGCTCACATTTAAGCTATTTTTGAGATAGAAGGTTTTTGTTTAAATATATTCCTTGAAAATTCTTGATGAGAAATCCACACTTTGTGAACATAAATAACTACATTGGTGGGATTGATGATTTATTTGATAGTATGCTAGACTTTGCTAATTTTATCTCCACTCAAGGTCTTCTGGATGTGGAGCTTCTAGGCTCCAAATTTACTTGGTCAAATAGGTGTAATGGGCAAGATCATATACAAGTTAAGCTAGATAGAGTTATGATCTCTGGGGATTGGGATATCTTAGCCAAATTACAATTATCTACTTTTCCAAGATCTACTTCTGATCATAGTGCTCTTGTTTTGAATTGGGAGGAAAAAAGAAAGTCTCTCCCTTCCCCTTCAGATATGAGATTATGTGGAATCTTCACCTAGACTTCAAATATCTTATCAAGCTTTGGTGGAACCTTCTTTGTCAAGGGACTCTGATGTTTTGAGTGGCTCAAAAAATAAAAAATAATTTGGTTTAATGTTCAAGGTTGGAACAAAATTATGTTTGGAAATATATTTTAGACTAAAACAAATGTCCTCCTTGAGCTCAATTAAATTCAATAGATGATGGAAGTGGGTTACATTGATGAGGAAACCTCATCTAGAGAAAGGGAATTAAGGAATGAATGGTTTATGTCACTAGGAAAGAAGATATATTATAGAAACAAAAATCTAGAGTGAAATGGCTGAATGGAGGGGGAAAAAATATGAAAATTTTCCATCAATCAATGATAAAGCATAAAAGAAGAAACAAGATCTATTATATGGTATGAGACAATGGGTATCTTCTCACCAAAGATGAGGATTTGGAAGTTGAGGCTATCTCCTTCTTCAAAAATGATGGAAGACATTAGGACCCCCCTCTCTATGGACTGGATTCCCTTCTGAAGGTTATCCTGAGGGCGATACATTAGGGTGATCTTAAGTCTCTGGAAAGCAATGTTTCTATGCAAGAGGTTAAAATGATTGTTTTCTCCTTTGGTTCCTTTAAAGACCTTGGTTTGAACAGTTTTCCCCTCACCATTTTCTTAAGGATTTCTAGGATATCATCTCCAATGTTCTCCTTCTTACTGCTAGGGACATTTTTTAGTGTTCGTAGACTTCTTCATCAACTTAATTCTATTTTAATTATTCTTGTTCCTAAGAAGGATGATGCTACCTCCATGTCTAACTATCTCCCTATTAGTCTTTGTAACATGGTTTGCAAATTCTTTTCTAAAATTATGGTTAATAGGCTAAAGCCCTTGCTAGATAAATTGATCTCTACAAATTAGAGAGACTTTGTGGCTGGAAGATAGATCCTTGATGTGGCTATTGTTTCCCATGAATTAATTCATTCTATGGATCATTCTAAGAATCTGGGTATGGTGCTTAAGTTGGATATTTAAAAATCTTATGATACTTGGCTTCTTGGAACTTTATTTGATATTTTGGAAAAATTTGGAATTAGTAGGAAATTTTTGAGATTAATCAAGGAGTGTGTTTATACCACTAGTTATTATGTTCTTCTTAATGGTGTCCCTACAAGTAAGTTTTATTGTGGCAAGGGTTTGAGACAAGGAAACCCCTATCTCTTTATCTTTTTATTTTTTATTTTTATTTTATTTTTATTTTTTTGATTCTAGGAGGTATCCCCGGGACCCAGCCCGATGATTCCCACTAGTCCTTGCCTTGGGCTTATTTTTTCTGCCAAGTTGGGGAGCCAGAGGGGTGAGCTGGGGCGAGACTAGTCCCCCTAGGATCCGCGCAATCACTCGCAAACCACATGGATCGGATAAGACCGGGCCTTGAGGTCGACCTCGGGACCTATATGGGACGAACCCAAATCCCTTAACCGACTACGCTACCCGTGCTACCTTTTTATAATTGTAGCTGAATTTTTGGGTTGAAACCTTAAAAAAAATCTAGATCGTGGCTACCTGCAAGGGAGTCATGTGACTTTTTCCTTGGCTCTGGTGTCTCACCAACAATTGGTTGATGACATAATTTTGTTTGGGGCTACCTTTATTATGGAACCAAAAAAGTGGAAGGATGTTCTTAAAAGGTATGTTGAAGATTCGTTCGAACTCATAAATGATAACAAGAGAATTGTATTTTTTTAACACCACTTAGCAAGTGAAGGATATGATTCTAAGAATCCTGGGATGTCAGGAAGCAAATATTCCCAATGTTTATCTGGGTCTCCCACTTAGTTCAAACAAACCACCTAATTCCTTTTAGAAAGACATCATTGAGAGAATTGAAAGGAAGCTTGTTGGTTGGAAAGGAAAATTGCTCAGTTAAGTGGGTAAGTTCTAGCTTCTGAAGTCTTCTCTCCAAAATGATCCACTCTATTACTTATCCCTCTTCAAGATGCCAAATTTCATTATGAGGGAGATTGAACAAATCCAAAGGACCTTCCTTTGGATTGGGATAGAAGAAAGATGAAGGATTTCCCTTTTTATTTGTGAGAAAGTGTGTTCCCCAAGAAGATGGAGGGATGAAAATTAGAAGATTAAAGATGTTTTATAAGGCATTGCTAACTAAAATGGGTTGGTACATGATTCAAGGAAAGAAAGAATGGACTAGTATTCTTAATGCTAAATGTATGGGGAATGATCCCCCTAGTAGCTTGCTGTCCTCTCAAGGCCTACCTAGTAGATTTTATTTTTGGAATAATATCCTTAAAACAAGAAATATATTGCAACAAGGAGCTAATTTAGGATAGCAAGGAATGGAAGGTCCATTTAATTTTGGAATGAGGCATGGGGGAATGGTCTTGCTTTGTCTTTAGTGGCCCAATTAATTCCTCTAAGAAAAGACCTTATAAGATTATATGGAATCGCTCTCTATGGGTATGTTAACTGGTTTGAAGAGACTCCTAGATGGAGAAAATTTGAACAAGATACATCTTAGACCTGAGAATAAGGAGAGGTAGAAATGTTTTGACTTGTTTTGAGCTATTCTCCACTCTTAACTTATTGATTGGAGACAACTGTTTGTCCCTTCAAGGTGGTGATGATGATTGGATCTGGGTGATAACCCCTCAAAATATTTCTCTATCAAATTTTCTTATAATAGATTGGATGAAGCTTCTTTTAATGATCAAAATTTTCTTAAAGTCAACTATTTTTGGTGGGCCATGATGCATGGGAGGATCCTCACTATTTATTTCCTTAATAGGATCAAATTTCAATTTCTCAACAGATTTTCCCTTTGTCTTTCAGCTGAAGAATCCATTTTTCATCTTCTTATACATTGTCCTTTCGCTAAAGAAGTTTGGTCTTTGGCCCTTCAAAATCTTCTATCTAATTAGGTGTTTTTGGGTGATTTGAAAAACCTTGTGATCTAATGGGGTTATAGCCTTTCTTTCATCCTATCACTAAGGAATTATAGTTACAAGTTCCCCCCTTTGTTTCTTGGCACTAGTGGAGAGAGAGGAGCAATAGAATTTTTAGGTAGAAGCAAAAGAGTTGTGGAGATGTTTTTTATTCCATAAAACAAAAAATCATGGAAAGCTTGAACTCAAAAGTTATTCCTGATTATAAAGACCTTAGGGTCAAGCAACTATGGGGTTTAAATCATGATATGAATTTAAGAAATTAATTGGGCTAACATCCTAAGTAGGATAATGACTTTATGGAAACCTCCGCCAGTTGATTGGGTAAAAAATAAACTTCAATGACTACCTTAAAGGAAGCCTAGGAGTTGCTACAACTGGAGGTCTGATTAGGGCTCATAAAGGGATATGTATTGAAGCCTAGGAAAAGTGCCTAGGAATTGATACCAATGTGGAAGTAGAGGCTACTACTACCTAGAGAGGTATAAAGAGACTGAAATAACTTGTTTTTAATAATGCCTTAATAGAGGGGGAATCTAAATTGATTATTGAATTTCTTAAAGGTTAGGTTGAACCCCCTGGAAGATCAAGAACTTGATCCAAGAATCAAAAAGTGTGATTAATTATTTGGATAGACACTCCTTACTTCATATTTATGGAGAGGGAAATACAACTGCAAAATCAGTTTCAAATGTGGGACTCTCAAATTCCAAATGGATTTTCTAGAAGTATGAAAAAATTCAGCTTCAAATTAAAGACTGGATTTCTAAGGATTGGTTGAGAGGGGTCTGCTTTACTCATGAAAATGAGGCTTCAATTAACATTGGATATGGGGATGTTCAGTAGTTTGGGGGTTGGGTTAAGTTCTTGCTTTTCTCACCCCTTTTTGAATTTAAATTATCCAACTCAAGCAGTGATGTGTAAAAGAAGTAATGAAATGGTGGCCAACAAAGTGGTTTTGTTGATGCCAACTCACTTATATCTTTTAAGCATGTGCTTGTATATGGTTTGGAATATAATTAAATATCAAATGATTAAGAAAGATAGAAATAAGGGAAAGATTCCCCCTATCAAAGTGCCCCTAATGATCTTGTGATCTTGGAAAAGAATTGGAATAATGAAAAGGTAAGTTTTAACAAGACTTACCTTTATAATATTATTTTCCTCAAAGGAAATAATTTAATTCAGATTTGGTATTTAACACGCCCGGGGTCTATTTGGAAAGACCTTTGATTGAATTTATCCCGCCACTAGGGCCTTGAGACTTATTTTAATCATGTTTTTGGGGTTATCAAGTTCTCCTATAAAGGTTTCTCACATATTTCCCAAGCCTCCTGCTATCAACTATCATTTCAAAAGGACATTGAGCTACAAATGGTCTTTAATATATGTTATTATTATTAATAGAGGCATCTTCAATCACATGGATTTTGGGTGCTGGCCTAAGATCATGGATATCTAGCCTAAGATTTATTTGGCTTTGAATCATGAAAATACCTTAATTGAAGGTTTTGATAGACCTTTCTAGAATTATGGTGTTTTTGGCAAAGATTTTTTAGTGGATGTGAGTGCCTCTAAATTCATTGAAATGATTGTTTGTCTTATATTATTCTATGGATTGCTAACCCCACTCTCACTATTGCTATTGAGGTTGAAGGTAAAAAGTTAATGTTTTTTTATTGTCTTTGTAAAATCATGGGGGTTTCAAGGAAGCGATTTCAACTGCTCTCCTACATGCCTTTACACTAGAATGTTGAGCTTTGAAGGATCTTTGAAAATGTTGGTATGACCCCATTCTTCATGGCAATGAGGGGTTATAGTTCAATGATATCACTATGAAATTCTACAATTCCTAGCATGAAGATCTAGAGTGAAAACTAGTAGTATAGTGTTTGCAGTGACCCCTAAATTGATAGTGGAGGTGATTAGATTGGGGTGTAGTAGTCTGAAGGTGGAAAAAAATAGCAATGGAAACTACCAAAGATTCATTGATGGTTTTCTTGAAGGAGAGGAGAAATTCTAGCATTGCCAAAATGGTTATGATAGAGAAAGGCTCTCAACTCCTTATGGGATGGTCAATGTGAACACTATGAAATACTTCATGGTAGAAGGTAGGTACACTAATATTTATGGTTATCACTTCCCTTTTATCAATCAAATTAGGAGGAACAAGAAGATAAACATTCTTATTTTTCCGCTCTCTTTTCTAAAGCAATGTAAGGCGAAAGGGGATTTGCCACCCCTTCACCAAGGCCTTATTCATTGTCTTTACAATTATGTTTTTGCTACTATGCCCTTTCCTGGACCCTCTTTATAAACTGAACCCCATGTTAACAAAGCCCCAATTAACCAACCATACCATCACCCTCACCCTAATCCCAGTAAAAATAATAATGAGGGTACCTCTTCACCTAAGCCTCCCCTCACAAAACCCATCCATGGTGAACCCTATGTTTTGAAATAGTCTTCCATTAAAGTCCTTTTAATAAAAGGGGACCTTTTTATCTCAACTGTGAAAAGCAAGAAGAGTATTGGTAACTCTTCTAGTAATCCTACAGGTGTTAAGAGAAAAATCCATGACAACTATAAATCTAAAATGACAAAAAAAAGTTACAATTGAAATACGAGATGAGGAAGAATAGGGAAATTTGGATTATTAAAGTAACTTGGAAAAGGTGGGAGGAGGTTGGCAAGGTTGGCGGGTTAGTATTCCAAATGAAAAAAAGTTAATCTTTGAAGAACCTAATGAAAAACCCTCAAATAATGAGGCTCCCCTAGACCTAAGTAAGAAAGAACTTTCTATGATCTTCTAGGTGAGGAGTTGGAGGACTCCATTAGTAGTGAAGAAAAAGAAGAGGATGAAGGTGTTGGTCAAGAGGTGGTGCAGGATTCAGAGGATACTGAGGATGAAGGTGGAAAAAAAAAACAAAAGAATTCAAAGAGGTGATAATGAAAACCTCAAAAGATGTGGGTGGGCATGCAATGGAGGACCATGAAGAGGAAATATAGCCAAATAACAAGTCCTTTGAGTTTTATGTGAATCAATTTTGTGAGCTTCAAGAAAAAGTTAATAGAATGGACAAGGAATTTAATAGGATGACTTCTATCACTTTGGGTATTATGAGAAGGGAAATATTTGGAATGGTTAATGGTACGGCTAAAGTTAGGAAATATTTCCTCACAAGAAGCAGAGATGCAACCAAAGGATAGAAAAACTGAGGAGATGGAACAATGGAGCGATGAAATGGAGCAACTGATCATGGAGTCAGACTTGATCTATAGTCCCAGAAAGAAGTTTGGGTTTTTTGCTTCTCTAGTTTTTGGCTTGCATGCCTTGGTACTTATTGGGTCTACATGCCCTTATTTTTATTATGGTTAACCTTTTTTTTTATTATACTCTTAATGCTCTCCTGGCGATGGTGGTTTCTCGATCGTTTGGCCTTTTGTTGTTTTGGACAATGTTGGGTCTTAGTTTTGGAATTTGGTGCTAGTTTGTGTTTTGGTCTTGCTGTTTTGTTGGTTGTTTGGCCCATTTTTTGTTTTCTATTAGGGTTTAGGGGACCTTTTCCCTTCTTTTTAATCAAAAACTACATGAGGCCTCCATCACATTTTAATTTAATAATATTTCAACCCATCAAAATATATTTCCGTGTGAAGCGAGTGATCCATCAAGAACTATCATAACTCAAGTCAACATCATTTTCCATGTGGGAAAGGGTATTTTTCTAGCTTTAAAATCCAACATGTGAAATTCATATGCGTCTCCATTTAGTTTTTTCACGTAGAAGTAGTGAGTCATATTTTAAGTGTACAATTGTGTCCCTTGACCTTTAAGTCATCCATTTATATCTATTTAAAATTATTATTCTCTATTGATTTTTTTGACATGGATTACCTTCTATGGGTGTTAGTTTCACTATGATGTAATCCTTAATTCTTAAATATATAATTAAAGGGTGAAAGAGAGAAGTATTACAAACTTAGGGAGATGCATTTTATTTAGGATTTAACTACTAAAGATCTAAGAGAGACCTGAATGTTTTGAAGATTTATTTTCTTCCATTCAAGACTCTTTGTAAATAAGTAACTAAGGGTTCCAAATTTAACTATAATTATATCATATTGTAAGGGTCAAAAGTGTTTTCCTTGGCCTTTTCCCTCTTATGTTGTACCATCTTATATGGAAGTCCTAGGTATATGACCCTAACACCTAATTTTGATCAATTTTGTAGTCTCATTATCCATAGAATTATATTTACACTCACAAACATATTTTACCTCTACTTAGAATTTTTTCAAATCTCAAAACAAAATTTACTTTTCTAGGTTCATGATTGTAGGTGCAACCTTGACCTAATTTAGGATTTTCAACCTAGCCTTAACCCATTTTGTCTACTTTCAAAATTAGTTATGTCGCCATTTTATAACTTAGTTCCAACTAGTTATCTGTAGACTCTTATGCTAAAATATTCATACTATGTGCTTACGACAAGTAAACAATGACATTATCCTTAGGAATTTTCATAATCCATCATTAGGAAAACACCTTTTCATATATAACTGTAGACACCTAAATTTGGACACTTAATTTATCCAAATTTATCCCCTTTCGTCTAAACATCCCCTTATTTGCATTAATTAAGTAATATCACTATTATTTAATTAATATCCTTAATTCTGCCAAATCCCTAAGGTATTTAATTAATAAATAAATACCTTATCTCTTTAATCCTCATTTTCATCAAATGAATTAAATAAATATGACATTTATTTAGTTCCTCACATGTCACATCCTTCAACTTTTGCAAGTTGGCCTCTAATCTCTCTTAGCCACCTAACCCTCCTCTAATCCTTCATTAACTAGCCTAATCAACCTCTCAAGGAATTTTTAATTCCTTTTATCTTTCCAAGGAATATTAAATTCCTTTTTCTCTTCCCCATGTGATCTTTGACTTGTCACATCAAGCCACATGTGAAATCTTCCCTTTCTCCCACAAGCCTCTAATATGTCAATAATTTGTCTAACTAGGTACTTGCACAACCTTAATCACTTAATTAGGTCAACCTAATCTCCATGTCATTTATGGAATGTGTCCTAAGTCAACCCTATTAAATGATTTCTCCTTTTGGAGAAGGCACCCCTTTCCCCATGTGAATTTTTAATTCACATTTATCCCCCAATGCATTTCAAAGAATTTTAAATTGTTTCTCTCATTCCCATGTGGATATTTGAGGAATTTTTAATTTCTCACATGTCCTCTCACCCACATGTGGACAAGGACCTCCTTTATGAAGAGATGTCCAAATCCCAAGGTACTATGTAGTACCTCCATGTCATGTGCATATCATTTTTTTCATGCCACTTCACATGCCACATGTCAAGATGTGAGGGCTCGTGAGTTCTCAACTCACCATAGCCCTACATCTTGGCCTTGTTGGTTTAATATTAACTGTCCATTTCTCTAGAGAATTCAAAATTCTCTATAAATACCCCCATTTTTCTCTCATTTTGGAAAGAGATCATTGTGCTACCAAACTCTTGCAAATTTTTCATTTGAGCCATACTTAGCCAAAAACTTGCATTTGCATCCATTTGCATCCATTTATTACCCATCTTGCATCCCACACTTGCATCTTTTGCCATCCAAGGAGCATAAACAACATCGAAAATCAAGGGCCAACCAAAGGATCAATTCAAGACAAGGTAAATCAACTCCTTTTGTTATCTTTACTTTATTTTTGAATCCAACTAGGCTAATCTTGAGGTGTTAGGTGTTTAGGTATTTTTCTTGCATGTTTTGTGTTCTTGCTTGTTTTTTGGGACCACGTTTTCACTGATCACATTTCTGGCACACCTGGTGGGACCCACAAATGAGTCTGTATCTTTCACGTTTACTATTTTTTTTTCACTTTTGTAGGTGCAAGTTGCAGAGAGGCGAACCTGACCTACAGAGGGGTGGACCTGACCATCCAGGGGTAGACCTGACCTCGAGGGGAAAACTTGACCTGACAGACAGGCAGACCTGGCCTCCAGGAGCAGACTCGACCTTGTCCAGGGGTGGACTTGCCCTCCATAGACTCCAAAAATTGATATTTTATAGATTTTTCACAGAGGGGTGGACTTGACCTCTAGACAAGTGGACCTAACCTATAGATAGGCGAACCTAACCTATAGACAGACAGACTTGACCTGCAAACAAGTGGACCTGACTTGGATAATTTTTTTTTCAAAAGGTAAAATTTTAGTTTTCAACAATTTTTTTGGCTATTATAAATGTTTCTGACCTCCTAACGTGTCCTATTTGAATCTATGCAAACATCTAATCAACATTTGGTAAGAAGCAAGGACAAAAATCACTAACAAGTTTCTTTGCAGGCTTAGTTATTTATCAACTGCTACTTGTTGTTTTGCATAACTTAGACACATAGTTTAACTAGGGGTGTCAATTAATCTTGTGTGTTGTGCTTGATGGTAAGCTATTTGATGTATCCAATCCCCTTGTTCCATTTGGCAATCCTGGGTGATGAGAAATTGTAGCTTACCAAGTCCTTTTGGTCACCCCTTTTTCTTTTCTTAGCTAGACTTGCTTGGGGATTTCATCACCCCAAGGGATGATTCTAACCACGCGTATCAGTAGGGTATATAAAGGAGGGAGAGTGAAAGTTATACTTCAATCCAACCACGTTGTAATTGGCAAAGCGTCAGGATGACATGAAGAGTTGGTCCGAGCCTCTAGTATCTCGCTAAGGTTCCTAACTCACGCTTGTACTGGGTTGGTGTTCATGGTTTGGGCCTCACGTACTAGGTGTATATCAAGGACTCCTTAGAAACTATGTTCATCCTAGAATATAAGACTTTTGTCATCCATACCCCTTCTACTAGTCTCAGGATTGTGTTGTTTGAACTTTCTTCTATGTGTGAAACCAGTAATTTTCTATTCAACCGTATCTTTTTGATTGATGCTTGCTATGTTTTGGGCCCTTTTCCTTAGTCATCTTTTCAAAACTCAAGTTTAGACCTATCTAGGGGTGGACCTATCCTCAAGGGGAAAACCTGACCCATCCAGGGGCAAACTTGACCTCTGAACCAACCCTTTTTCAGCCTGTTTTAGCCAATTTTGACCAACTTTTGTTAGACAGGTGAACCTTCCCTCCACAAGCGGACCTGCCCTTCAGACAGGTGGACCTGACCTCCAGGGGTAGACTTGAGCCATCCAGGGGCAGAATTGACCTCTGAACCAACCCTTTTTCAGCCTATTTTAGCCAATTTTGACCAACTTTTGTCAAACAGGCGGACCTACCCTCCACAAGAAGACTTTCCCTCCACAGGAAGACTTGCCCTCCGCAAGCAGACCTTCCCTTCAGACAGGTGGACCTGACCTCCAGGGGTGGACTTGACCCATCTAGGGGTGAACTTGACCTCTAAACTAGCCTTTTTTCAACCTATTTTAGCCAATTTTGACCAACTTTTTCCGGACAAGCAGACTTGACCTCTAGACAGGCGGACCTGACCTCCGGACAGGTGGACTTGACCTCCACAGGCATAATTTCCCTCCATAGGCATACCTACCCTCCAAGGGTGGACTTGACCCTTGACCAATTAGTTTTATCATCCGTTTCATCATTCTGGACACCCATTTCATTGTTTCAAGCACCCGTTTGCTTGTCATCAACACTTTTTCGTAATTCATCATTTCATCACCAAAATAAATAAGTGCTACTTATAACATTATTAGAGTCCATTTCCATCATCAAATCATCCATCCCAATCACCTAGACTTTGTTTCGAGAGTTTTGATTTTTATGCCGAAACTTCCAGAGGCCATAACTTTTGACTCAGGTGTCCGTTTGAGCTGAAATTTTATGGGTAGTTGTGTTATGAGGTGGCATGTGGATTCCCAACCAATTTTGAGTCAATTGGACCCTATTTTGTCACATTTTTGGGGCCTCAAACTTTCATCTTGACCCTAAAAATCGCAATTTAGTGTTTTTTTTTTCAATTTTTGAAAAATCATTTTCGTTAATAACTGAGAATGCATGTCTTAGATTTGGGATGTTAGTTGGAAATTCATCCTATCTTAGTTTTGGGTATTTTTTTGGAAAAAATGGACTCTCAAAAGTATGTCCGTGAAGTTTCCTAAAATGGCAAAATTTGACAATTTTTGAAAATTGCCAAATCTGGGAAAATCTGATTGTCAACACCTTACGTCCTTTGAACCCAAAAAATTGGTGTAGAATCAATCCCATCACATCCTCCAATAATTATAATCTAGGCTTCAATCCAATCCTAATCTGAGCTTTAATCTAATTCTAGTCTGAGCTTAACCAAAATCCTAATTTGAGCTTTAGTCCATCTGCAGTCAAGATCTTTGGATATCAAAACAAATCTTAAGATCCCTCGCTCCATCTTCTTCAAATTTTTCCTATTCATCCTTTCATCCATTCTGAGAGTCATTCTCCCAATTTGAGCATTCATTCATTCATTCAGATCAATCGTTTACTCGTTTCAACCTTTCATCCATCCATTTCGAACATTTGTTCCCTCTTTTTTGATCATTCATTTACTTGTTCCATGGAAACATTCATCCATTTCAAACATCCTTCTATCCTTTCAAACTCTCTTTCTACCATTTCAATCATTCTTTTAGTCATTTTGAGTGAACGTTCATCCATTTCAAACCTCCTCCTATCATTTCAAACTCTTGTTCAACAATCCCGATCAATCGTTTACTTGTTCTGAGTAATCTTTCATCTATTTCAAACCTTCATCTTCTCATTCCAAGAATCATTCATCCGTTGTGAGCAGTTGTTTACTCATTCTGAGTAGTCATTCATCCGTTCGGATGAATCGTTTACTCATTTTGAGTATTTGTTCATCCATTTTTATCATCCATTCCTCCAATCAAATCATTGTTTTCCCCATCCAAATCCCTTGAAATTCATCTTAGGTTATTATCCAAATTGACCTAAGTGTTTGATCTGATCATCATCATGAACATCTGCTTAGGATTTTCATCTATCCTAAGTTAATCATTATCGTTAGCCCAATCAATCCATTTTCAATCTCAAAGTGGATTCGGTGCCGCAATCATCCTTTTATCCTTTAATCCGATCAATCAGTATCCTAAGTCACCTAGGGTAATCTCTGAACGGGGTTTCCAATCCATTTCGTCATCCTATCCAATCCATTAGTCGATCTTATCAATCATCGATTGATCTTATCCAATCCAATCCAATCCAATCACATCCCTATCCAAGCACTTTTGACCCAATCAATCTACTTCCATCTTGAAGTAGATTCGGTGCCGAGGTCATCCTTTGGTAATCAAATCCGATCATCAAAATCAATCCCATCACATCATCCAATCATCCTAATCTGAGCTTTAAATCCAATCCTGATCCGAGCTTAACATAAATCCCAATTTGAGCTTTAGTCCATTCCCATCCAAAATCTTTGATCCATCCTCTTTATCCTTTCATCATCATGAATCCTTATCCTCCATCAATAGTAATCAAGGGAAACCCTAATTACATTGACAATGATAACGAAAGTCTTGTCAATCAAGAATAATATGACATAGATCCCCTTGACACTATCGTTGCTAGTAAGCTTTCTCCACCCACTTCCCACAATCCAATCACCCCTTCAAGTTGTCCCATTATGTCTTCATCCATGCCTAATCATACTCCTTATGCTACCTTTGACAAGTGATATCCATCATATCCATCATATCCTTCATCTACATCATCCTCTTATCCAACACCCGCATCATCTTATCCTAATCTACCATCACAATACCCCTATCTTAATCCCCCGTCCACATCATCCTATCTCAATCCTTCATCCGTATATACCCACTATCCTAATCTTCCATACCAATCTGCTCACCCTAATCCTACATTCACACCTTCCTATCCTAGTCCAACACACCCATCAACTTACCCTAATCCAACACTTGCATCTTCCCATCCTAATCCACCATCCCAATACCTTTATTACAACACACCACCCATATCCTCTAGCATATCCACCATCCATTTCATCCAATCCCAATTCACCATTCCCATATCCTTACCTTAATCCTCCATCCAATCCTAATCCTCCATCTAATACCAGTCCTATATTCAATTCCATTCCTCCATCTAATCCTAGTCCACCAATCCCTAGTCCTAATCCCCCACCAATCCATAATCCTTCATCCACTCCTACCATGCCATCTCAACCTAGAGTATTCAACTTTCTCACTCCAAAAGTTCTCCAAGGACTTATAACAAATAAGACATCTCCCACTCCACACCTTGAAGTTGTGGAATCGTGCCATCCCAACCCATCATCCATGGTCATTAGTGACAAGACCCTTCTCCACCAACACCTATCATTGATGATACCACCCCTAGTACCAATCAAACCATCAAAACCATCACATCCTCTAAATCCACTAAGCCCCAATGTCCTACCATCACATCTATCAAATCCGTTGAACACCCACCTCCTACTCCAAGAGTCGTTGAACCCATCGATGACACCCAAATCCAATCCACTAAAATCCATTCCCATGAATGTTTTGAATCCTCTATCCCTCCATCTTCCCCACTTAAAGAGTCCCACCAAGACTCCATTATCATGCCTCCTTGACATGATGAGTCATGCCAAGGGCCTGATCGAAAGCATGCCAACATATCCCCTTCTCCAGATCAAGATCCTACCATCCCATCTAGTCCACCTCAAGATCATAGTCCCCCATCCATTCCATTCCATGATCCCCTTGTCATTCAAGATTCCACCACTCCATCTCCATCTCCATCGCATGAGCCCGCTACCAAAAATCTAGATCCTATCATATCCCCTAATCCCTCTCTTGATACCACCCATCCAAATGCTGCTATCCCATCATCTCCCTCTCATGATCCCACATCATTGCCTAAAACTACTATCCCCACATCATTGAGCTATGCCCTTATCTAGTTGGTTCTTAACAAACGAGATCCACTTGTATTAGTAGATCCAATCGGTTTTGAATAGCCTGCGTCATATTGATCTTTTAGTTTAGTATCCATCATCAGTCTCAAAAGAATGCATCCTTCCTAACATACCTCATCAATCCCATCCATCCCCTTGATCCTATGGCAAAGGACGTTTGAAATTGATTGCAATATTTTGTTGCTTTTGGCTTTTGTTTATCATTTGAGCTCCCTATCATCACTTGTCATGGTCGCCTTGATCCATCATATCATGGTGTGCTTTGACTAGTCAACATAGGGGCGCATCTTGATCTTTTCTTTGTTTTTGTCTTCTCGGTTGTCCCACGTAGTACCCACCAAGATCCTTGAGGTCTTGTGTTATGTTGGGGCATCCTTGTGTGCTTGTGGTTATCCCAATACCTGGCTCAACAAAGGTCATCACGACTTTGGGGTGTTGTGATAGCCTTCTTGTTTGATGTGTTTGTTTCATGCATTGGACACTAATCTGCCTTGGTCCTCTATACCTTGGTGTATCATGTCTTCTGCTATAGAAAAACTTAGTGCTCCTAAAGATGCCAAATTGCATTTGGATTACATTTCATCTCCATCCTCTCACCTATCAAAATCCCCCCCATCCATTCATCCTTCATCACTCTCCCTTCCCAATCTCCTGCCGCCTTTTCATCCTTTCTTACCCATCACTTTGCATCATCTTCCTCATATACCCTTTGCATAATCTCCTCCATTTTGAGAGCACATCTGTGTTCTCTTGAACCCACATGTCCTCTCGAGGGGGCATCCTTCATCCCTAATTTTCATCATTTTTTTCCCTTCCTAATCACTCTGTTGAATGTCTGGGGCATCTTTCCCGCTCTAACCATCTTCTTCTAGGTTCTATATTTTAATATTCTTTGAAATGATACTACTTCGTAACACCATCTCAAAGAGGGGCAAAATGTAGACAATTTGGACACCTAATTTATCCAAATTTATCCCTTTTCATCTAAGCATCCCTTTATTTGCATTAATTAAGCAATATCACTATTATTTAATTAATATCCTTAATTTTTCCAAATCCCTAAGGTATTTAATTAATAAATAAATACCTTATCTCTTTAATCCTCATTTTCATCAAATGAATTAAATAAATATGACATTTATTTAATTCCTCATATGTTACATCCTCCAACTTTTGCATGTTGGCCTCTAAGATCTCTCTTAGCCACCTAACCCTCCTCTAATCCTTCATTAACTAGCCTAATCAACCTCTCAAGGAATTTTTAATTCCTTTTATCATTCCAAGGAATATTAAATTCCTTTGTCTCTTCCCCATGTGATCTTTGACTTGTCACATCAAGCCACATGTGAACTCTTCCCCTTTTCCCACTTGCCTCTAATATGTCATTAATTTGTCTAATCAAGTACTTACACAACTTTAATCACTTAATTAGGTCAACCTAATCTCCATGTTATTTATGGAATGTGTCCTATGTCAACCCTATTAAATGATTTCTCTTTTTGGAGAAGGCACCCCTTTCCCCATGTGAATTTTTAATTCACATTTAATCCCCCAATGCATTCCAAAGAATTTTAAATTCTTTCTCTCATTCCCATGTGGATATTTGAGTTTTTTTTAATTCCTCACATGTTCTCTCACCCACATGTGGACAAGGACCTCCTTTATGAAGAGATGTTGTCCAAATCCCAAGGTACTATGTGGTACCTCCATGTCATGTCCATATCATATTTTTCAAGCCACCTCACATGCCACATGTCAAGATGTGAGGGCTTGTGAGTTCTCAACTCACCATAGCCCTACATCTTGGTCTTGTTGGTTTAATCTCAACCATCCATTTCTCTAGAGAATTCAAAATTCTCTATAAATACCCCCTATTTTCTCTCATTTTGGAAAGAGATCATTGTGCTAACCAAACTCTTGCAAATTTTTCATTTGAGCCATATTTAGCCAAAAAATTGCATTTGCATCCATTTCCATCCATTTATTATCCATCTTGCATCCCACACTTGCATCTTTTTCCATCCAAGGAGCATACACAACATCAAAAATCAAGGGCCAACCAGAGGATAGATTCAAAACAAGGTAAATCAGCTCCTTTTGTTATCTTTACTTTGATTTTGAATCCAACTAGGCTAATATTGAGGTGTTAGGTGTTTAGGTGGTTTTCTTGCATGTTTTGTGTTGCTGCTCATTTTTGGGACCATGTTTTCACTTGATCACCATAACAATCAAGATGATATATTAGAATTACTCACACCTTTGGTGCAACTCAATTTTGCATCAATCGTTCTATTTACACTAGCAGTTGTGTGTAGTGACATGCAACGATGAGATGATAGGTGTAGGCGAAGTCTAAATGCCAAGGATGTGTATAGAAATAGGAGCAATTAGAGGGGGGATCCTAAGAACAATCTAAGAGAGAGCATAGGATGCTTACATATTTGCACGTAGTGAATGATAAGCTATATTTTAAGTGTTATTTGAAACATTGATTTTGTCATGTTTCATCTTATTAACCATATGTGAAGATATACATATATGTCATAGAAGATTCAAACAAGATTTATACATACCAAAAGACATCAAGTGACCAAATATAAAAATCCTTATAGCATCATTAATAACCCTTTTTATGATACCATTACGCTAAGACAATAAGGCATAGATAAAGGTACTAATACATGTAGATTATGTCAAAAGGATAATAGAATTATCTGCAATCTTAGAATATTATTGATTTGGAATAGGAAATACAAATGTCAATTAAGTATATTTGCATAAGTTGCACAACCATAACAATAAAGAGTTAATTGCATCCATATGATTCTGTTGATGTTAATCAAAAAGTAGATTGATACAAAAATTTTGAACTATATATTTTTATTTTATTTCTAAATCTGACTTTACATGTGATCGAAATATATCTCAAGAGATTACATATAAAATTTTTCAGTGCAAGATTTAAAAATAGAGCATGTTGTCTTAGTGTAATCAATGCTTAGATAAATGTTTAATATTACACTTAATATACAACCTATGAAACATGTGAATATTGTCTACATCTTATGTCAGAAACATATAGATCTACACATAGGAAATATAAAATGAAACACAACAAAATGAGGCCTGCTCTCCACCCTACCATATTGGGTCATGGAGCCTTATGGGCTCTCACCAAAACCCCGAGCAAGAACATACATCGTCCACCACTCTCATCAATGGTGAAATTGATGTTACTTATTACACTTAATATAGAGCCTATGAGGATCTAATTGTTTATTTGACCATTGTGACTAATTTTGCAATCACTATGATTATTCTCAATGGTCATTTATAACACATTACTTCATCAAAATCCCATTATGGCTTGAGTATGTTCTACAAAAATGATAGGAAAATGTGAAGTTTAGTGCAATGAACATGTGTGATTGATTAGACAATATCTGAATCAATAAATATAAAGAGTTCTATAATTTATAACAGATAATATGCAATGCACCTGTAATACAAGGGATGAAATAAATAAAATCTAGGAATACCTTGTGCACATGATAGAATGCAGTATGAACACAACAAAAGAAGGCCTACTCTCTACCCTACCATGTTGGGTCATGAAGCCTCATGGGCTCTCACCAAACCCCCGAGCAAAAAAAAAAAATTCCACCACTTTGACCTATGGTGAAAGCAATGTTTCGACACCTGCTGACTTCATAGAAGATTTAATGGTGTTAAAACATCCATGAGGTAGGATTGTTTGGAGTGAGTATGTTCTAGAAAAATGAAAGGAAAATGTGAAATTTAGTGCAATGAACATGTGTCATTGGTAGACAATATCTAAATAAGGAAATATAAAGAGTTGTATAATTTATAATTTATAACAAATAATATGTAATGCACCTATAATAGAAGACAACAATTAAATAAAATTTAGGCATACCTTGTGCACACAAAAAAATGTAGTATGAACATAATAAAAGAAGGCCTGCTCTCCACCCTACCATATTGGGTCATGGAGCCTCATGGGCTCTCACCAAACCCCCTAGAAAAAACATAAATTGTCTACTACTTTCATCAATGGTGAATGCAATGCTTTGGCACCTAAGAATTTTCTTGAGTTGAAATCAATGCTATACATTTTAAAGAAATTGACATGCAGTTGTGAAATAAGAGTTGGAATAAAGGATATATAGCCTTACGCTGTATATAAATAGAATGTAGTTGCAGCTCATACACCATGCCAAACGTACAATTGTAAAGCTATTTAGCATTTTGGAGATCTGTATACCTTCTATATAGATAAAATTTAGTTGCAATCTAAAATGGTTTGACTCAGATATAGTTACACACAAGGAAAATGTGAAGTTTAGTGAGGTGAACATGTTTCATTAGTAACCAATATCTAAATTATGAAATTTAAACAGTTCTATAATTTATAACAAAAAATGTGTAATACACTTGCAATAGAAGCGATCAAATAAAGAAGATGCAGGCATACCTTGTTCACAGGGCATGATAAAGTATGACTACAATTACATCTCGCATATAAAAATGATAAGGAAGCAAATTTAGAAATGGTGGAAATTCTATATGCATGAAAATGAAGAGTTAAAAGAGAAGAACTATAGTTACCGTAAAGAATAGAAACATTCCATGATGATGGAAATGAACACAATTGTTGGAGGCGATCCTCTTATTTGATTCATAGTGCACTATATTTATTGGCATGTATCCTGGAGTATCTAGCAAAATAGAAAGGCGTATCTATGCATATTGCTAAAGAACCTAGTTCAAGTGAAGAACTGAGTTGTGCACATAGGAAATATAAAATGGAACACAACAAAATGAAGCCTACTCTCCACCCTACCATATTGGGTCATGGAGCTTCATGTGCTTTCACCAAATGCCCGCGCAAGAAAATACATCATCCACCACTCTGATCAATGGTGAAATCAATGTTCCTTATTACACTTAATATAGAGCTTATCATTCTAACAAATCCTTTTTGAGGATGAAAGAAATAATAACTAAAAAGGTGTATTTAAGTTCAGATACCTATATATCAGTGTAGATTTTGTTTTGCAAGCAGATATATAGGCATTGCATGTCTTGGATGCATTTGTAGGGATCTGTTGCTCACATATATATAGACAAAAAAACAATGCCTGGAAATGTATGTATGTGGAATTACATGTGAAAATAGGTAGTAGATGGGAAATAAAAGGTCACATGACAACTAAAAGGGATATGCACCATTACAATAAACAAGGATGTGAGGGACAAGTATTCAAATTTGACATTATTGAGAGTGAGCAGACAAAAATACAAATCGCTTGTTTTGTGTTTTTTGCATGGGGGATCCAATTGGTAAACCAATACAAAAGTCTTGGTGATACCACCATTGATCAAAGTGATGCACAATGGATTTCCCCTTTGTGCAGATATGTATGTATGTCATAGTAGATGCAAAGAACATTGATACATACTGATACCTATGTTTATTCTGTTGGGACATTCTTGCATTTATAAGTTATATTTTAAGTGTTATATGGAACATTGATGCAACCATTAATGACCATAGTGATGAACACTACAATGTACAAATTTGGATGTATGTCATAGTAGATGCAAACAACATTGATACATATTGACTCATTTTTGGAATGATAAGTTTTATTTTGAGTGTTATATGGAACATTGATGCACCATTGTTCACAGTGATGGACAATGTATTTCCCCTATGTGTAAATATGTATGTATGTCATAGTAGATGCAAACGCCATTAATGCATATTGATCCCTATGTTTATTTTGTTGGGACATTTTTGAAATACTAAATTGTATTTTTAAGTGTTATATGGAAGATTGATGCTTGCAAAAAATGGGAAAAGAATTATCACAACCAACACTTTTTTATTTCTTTTGCAACCATCGACCCATGCAAAAAACATATAATAACCTCCAAACACCTTCACAAAAATTCCACAACAGATAACTGCACTTGCACCTTCATAGAAGATTTCCCTCTTCACAGAAGTTTGCTATGTTTTTCGAGGTTTTAAATGGCAGGTGTTACTTACAATTGGTTGATTGTTTTGGAAGAACATAGACTGTAAGCTGATAAATGGCAGTCTACATCCAAGCACAAGAAGGTATGTAATAGCTAGACATAGTAACACTTGACAGAGATAAAGTGACCACATGTAAAAATCCTCATGGCACCATTAATAACCCTTTTGTGATACCATTATGCTAAGACAATAGGGCATAGATGAGGTTGAGATAGATATTTGGATACATGTAATTTCACACATGTTGTGGATGTTGTTTCCCCTTTGTTTTTAACAAAAAGAACTTGAAAATCCTAAGCCTGAGACAATTACTCCACACAAGAACAAGCACCACATTTTTTAGTTAACAAAAGCAATTTGAATAAATGCACGATGCTGGTCTCTAACAGGAAAACTGCAACTGTCAATTGAAACATATGTACCCATTTTTTTGTTAGATGTTATGACAATTTTCAATGAATAGGTCACACAAGGCTAAGTGATGCCAAGTAGCAATTAATTTATGTGGAGAAGTTTAAGTGTAGACATAAAAAAAATAAATCAACTACCTTATGAAAAGAATAAACATAGGAAGAAGTATATATGAATGTTCTCTACATCTGATTTCACATACATACATATCTGCACATATAGATGAATGTTGGCCATGTCCTACAAAAGATGGGAAAAAAATTATCACAGCTAAAATTTTTGGATTGCTTTTCTAACCATTTCCCCATGCAAAAAAACTCAAAATAACCTCCAACCACCTATCACTCATAGATCTGATAGTAGGGATAGCCAAAGAACGACACCCAAAAATGGCTAATAGAAAATTGTGCAGGCTTTCACTATGTTTTCCAAGGTTTTAAATGACAGGTGTTATTACAACCATCACCACTTCATGAAAAACCATACAATAATTAATGTTGATGCCAACCAACATTTAACTTCATTGGCTTTCTCTGTCCACATGCCAAGAAAGCCACCATGCTTTTCCCAACCAGTAGCTAGACATTTGGAGGTTTTAAAACTAGAAAGGCTGGCCTTCTCTATCGGCACACCAAACACTTCTAATTAAAAAATAAAAAATATCCGCCACCTTTTTCCCAACCAGGAGCCCAATATTGAAAGGATTGAAAATTTTATTTATGGTTTCCTTGTAGTGGAAATAGTTGGGAAGCAATTAAAGAGTCCACATATACATTTACAAAGAAAAATCTATACAGGTATATATGCATCTAAAGTTGATATGCAGAAAACACACATATATAGCCATAGGTGGACTTGTTAATAGAGAAATCACCACATGAGAAAAGGAAATAAAAATCACTTGGCACATGTTGGCATGGTAATATCACTTGTCTGCATCTAATTTCACATATTTACATATCTGCACATAGGGATGAATGTTGTCCATGTCTAACTTCACAAACATACATATCTGTACATAGGGAAAGTAAAATGGAATTAAAAAAAAGAAGGCTTGCTCTCCACCATACCATATTGGGTCATGGAGCCTCATAGCCTCTCACCAAACCCATGAGCAAGAACATACACTATCCACCACTGTGATGAATGGTGATATCAATGTTTCTTATTAGGCTTAATATAACCCCTATTATTGTAAGAATTCCTTTTCAAGGATGAAACAAACAACAACTATCTTCCCAAAACAATAAACATGGGGAGGAGTATATGTTTTCTACATCTAATTTCACATAAATGCATATCTGCACATAGGAAAAGGAAAATGAAACACAACAAAAGAAGCACATACTATTTTGTGGCTATATATTTCCAAGCAACATATTCCTATATATGCATCGAACACATGCAATAGATAAATATGTAGTTGGAATTTTTTTTTACACCGATATATATGTATCGATAGGTAGATGAAAATATATATATGCATTGCAGATTGCTGTTCAATAACTTAAAAACTAGGAAGGCTGACAAAAAATTCGAGCAAATTTCACACATATAGCTTATCGGCTAAATTTTTCCATATAGAGGCAATGGTTGCAAAGCAATAAATATTTTTTCATATATGGTTTCCATATAGAGGCAATGATTGCAAAGCAATAAAATAGTCCAATAGCAACATTGTTCCATTTATTCTTTCCATATAGTGCTAATGACCACAATAATATTTAACGTTCTAAAGTTGCCAAAGCAATTAAACAGTTTATGTTATTTTCCATAAGGCATTGTTGATTGTTATTTTGTAGCTTTAGCTGCTATCAAGATTGTGAGCCACCATTGTGACAAATTTTTTGCAAACAACATACATACATATCCACACCTAAACTTGTCAATACATCTAGAAAGAAATATAGATAAGTTTAAATTTTCTAAGTAGAGGAAATAAACGTCACTTGGCACAACTTGTCATGAAAACATTGCTTCATGTATGGGCTCCATATATTGGCAATGGTTTCAATAATAGCTTGCATTTAAAACTCACCTAAGTAATTGAGCAGTTTATGTTATTTCAATAAGGCATTGTTTAGTGTTGAGCTGTAGATTGAGCTGCACAACATATTCAACAAACATTATAGCCAAAAACCATATGATATCCATATGCAACATGAAATTATGAGTGGACATGGCAAAGCAATAGAGAGAATATTTAAGAAGCATTAGAAGATTAGAAAGCACATATATGAGAATATTGTACACTAAGCCAACAAAAGAAGATTAAAACAACATAAATCATTTAATGAAAAAATTTCAATTACATTCTGCATTTTAAGCTTGTGCAATGGTAGATTTTAATAAGCCAGACTCAAGCAAAATCACAAAAGCATTGTGTAGGCCGTAGAGGATAGTCATCATTGAACATTACATAGAAAATAATTTTTTATGCAACTCTAATAAAATAGAAGATAACCATATGTGATGTGGCTTTATGAATGCAAAGGAAGGATGAAATTTAATAGCCATGGATTCAATGGAGCCAACATTATAGCTAACACCAATTGTGGAGATATAAGAGTATGTGGCAATCAAAATAGAAAAGAAGAAAATAACTATATTGATATTAAAAAAAAGTCACAAATGCATATAAACATTCAAATCTGCATGCATATACGCATACAAATGCATTACAAACACATATATCTATACACATTTGTATCAAAATGTTGTATGCACTCAAAAAATTCAATTGCATGCATATATATTTAAGTATATGGATACATAAATGTATACATACATACAACCATGTCCACAAGTATATATAAGAACAACTGTAAATATTGATACATGTGTTAAATAGGGCAACATAACTATATAACCAAGCAACATAAAATAAAATGAGGAACACACATTAAAAGTGAAAAAAAACTATAAGCAACATAAACAATACAAAAGAAAAGAAGTGCATCTTTTTTTATTAAAAAATATAAGTTATAGTCGATTGTCTTAATATATAACTAGTTAAATGAGCAACAAAGCAATGAAAACAGAAAGGAAAGGTCTTCTAATGTGATGGGCACTACAAAAAAGGAAAAGGAAACAAATGTCTAGTCAATGCAAACTATAACAAACAATCAAAGTCACAATTAGGCATGGTTTTTTGGAATTCAAGACAGTATGACTATTATCTCTAGAGAGTCTTGTACGACAGGGGAAATTGCAAATAATTCTGAGAGCAATAGTTTGAACTCAACTTTAAAGTTAATTCTTACAACTTTGACTATCATTGTTTTAAGCCTTGTTTCTAAATTATAGGTCCGAGTTTTAATAAGAACAGTGAAAACAAAAGAGGTGTAGGTGACACCATTGATAATAGACTCAATAGTCATTGCAATAGAAGACTCATATTGCAATGTGTAAAGCTCTTTTGCTGACATTTGCAATAAGATTGTTGCAGGCTCATCAAAAGCAGTAGAACAAATCTTGCTCATGTGGTCTTCCATCTTTAGCTGCAACAAATATTGGAAGTCACAATCAACTACTATTGTCTAGCATTTAGGGTAGTACCACATATTTTTGGTAGAATCTTCACACTTTTTCTTGCATTGTTTTCCATTGGCCTACAAGGGACATGCAAAGTAATAAA
The DNA here is from genome assembly GCA_007258455.2 of Sequoia sempervirens. Lineage (NCBI taxonomy): Eukaryota > Viridiplantae > Streptophyta > Pinopsida > Cupressales > Cupressaceae > Sequoia > Sequoia sempervirens. The sequence goes on from VDFB02061031.1 coordinate 37,316, forward strand.
ATGCATCAGTTTTGATATATTTCACTGTTGCCTTGATAGTAGCTTGCAAAGTTTCTGGCAAGCCAAGACAATGATCCAAGATATATCCAATAGTGAATCTGCCATTGGCCAAAGCAACCTTTCGAGGCACTATTCAAGAAGGCTCAACAATAGGTGCCTCAATATGTCATCGTTGGATCAAGGGTTGTGATTTTGGAATTTCAGGATTTTTGTCTCTATAGTTGTATTCACAACAGTTCCATTGAAATATCCAACACATGCATTTTTAACAGCAAGTATGACAACTGAACTAGGGATGGACAACCTTTCCAGCTCATCACCCTTTTCTTCCCAATTTGGGCCCCACAAATTAATGCCAATGCAAGATGATGACAAATCATTAAGTTTGACAGTTTTTTGAATTGTTTTAGATTGATCCTTTCTTTGAATAGCTGATACCTTTCCTACATGCACCACATCCCCAATAATATCAATCATAGTGTTATTGCTGAAGTTTGCAATTTAATTTATTGGGATGAATTTAAATTCTTTTTCCAGCACAAAGGCCTCATCACCATAATATTTCAATATCGAGTTTTGATCCAAAATGATTTCCATGTGGTTGTTCAACTTATTAAATTTCCTATCTGCTTGTCTGACTAAGCCTTTTGACACAATAAGTGCAGACCACCTGAATCCTATCATAATCCAATACTACTATGTCATTAAAGCAAGTGATTCGTATTTATGTTCTCTCACTGTCAATAATGTCAAAGCTGAATACTTGACCCTCACGTCCCTATTTATTATAACGGTGCATATCCCTTTTAGTTGTTACCTGATCTTTTATTGTCAATTTGGTTTGGTAAATATTCAAGACTTTAATAGGATGATATTTGCAGGAGCACTATGCTATGTTGGGGATGTATGAATCCCAAATTTTGAGGCTCGTTTGGATGGGGAAGGAAACTTGGAGCCCACTATTTGTTCTTCTTGATCTCTAAACAAATATCTAGGTTTTCTAATTAGCTGACAATCTGACATTTTTCCATCTAAGGAAAATATGACAATCACCCTGGAACCAACCAAGATCAAATATTAAAAAAGGTAGTCCCCAAAAACAAGAAATAATACAAGTGCAAGTAGTCCAAAATAATAGCCAACCTTAATTCCCGTAGCTTCCTACACAGATAGTTTTTCAAGCACAAGATGGAACCTATTTTTAATGCCCCTACAAACAAAAGGTCATTGTATTTTGCAGGAAAAGTCCCCATTTTCATGTGGCTCCATCAAAGAGGACAACTTTGTAGTGATCCATCGGGATTTGATCACCTCCTATTTTTTGAAAATACATTAGTTGAAGAACCAGAGATGGGACAACATCTCCAACATCAATAGATCATATCACATGAGTTGTCAAGACTGGACATACATTTTGATGAGGCATAGCCCGAGACTTGGAAAATAACCCACAAACAAGAGAATAATTTTATTATTCAGAAAATGGAGCTTCTTACATGCAGAGGATCTCAAATCCCCAAGTTTTACAACACATGCAAGTTATAGAAAGCTACAAAATCACCCTTTCGCAATATGCGAGCTTGTCCCCAAAAAGTTACCCAAAAATTAGAAACCCGTCCATAAATAGAGCTCCTCTTTAGTTTGGAGCCAAAACAACATTCAAATTTGAGTTTAGGCAGTTTGGCGCTGAAAAATTACAACTTGAATTCAAATTTCAAAAGAACATTTGCAATTGTATCTTCTAGAAAGTGCGCCAACTTCCTGGGGCCATAACTTTTGATCCAGGACTCCGATTCGTGAACTGTTTGAACCGTTGGAAAGGTCTCGAATTCAATAACACGCTTGGAATTAGCTATGCCAATTTTGGCAAGTTTTGGGGCCAATCCGAGAACTCTAAGTGCCTCAAATCTAACTCGAAAGATTTTTCAGGTGCAAATCTAGGAAACTAAAACTGCAATATCTTTCAACCCAGGAATAGAAAATAAAAACCATAAATTGGGAATTTCATTATGATGAAAAGGGTATCCAAAAATGTAAAAAACATCTAAAAACTGAAAAACTTAAAATTTAACTATTTTTGGGTGATGCAAGATTGCCCTTACACCACTGGATGCTCCTGCATCACATTTGTATCCTACAAGGTAGTTTTACTTAGCCAAGCCAAAGCAATGAGATGTTCAAGGCTGCAAGACAACTCTAGAAACAAAATCAAGGGAAAGATGCAGCACATAATGAATCAATTATTGGTATTTGATAAACAAGGAAGCATATGGAAATGTTGATATATTTGAAAACTGCAACCTTTTTTTTTCTAACACATAGGTCACTCCCAAATGGCTAGCAAATCAAAAGGAAAAGGAAACATAAAGAGTTAAAATATAAATTAGTTAGAATATATATTACAAGGACTGTTAATTCAAATGAAGCATATTCACAATTCACTAGATGCACATGGAAAAGTGTCAATATAATTGTCAACAACAAAAAGAAAACAAGGAACAGACTTAGTACTTGTTCCTAAGGATTGTTCAACAACTTGGCTAGAGCTAGAGTCCATCGACATTATTGGGGCTTCTCTTTTAAAAGCTGAGAGCCGCAATGCCAACGATTGACTACAAGCTCTATGCGACAACAAAACGAGGGCCAAATGTTCAATTAAAGTAACAAAGGTTGAAAAGAACCCCAACCAAGACACACACAAGAAATATAGAACACCAATAAAATGACAACCATCAAGATCTTCAAAACACAACATTATCTCTCAATTTTTTTGTACACACATTAAAAATATGGCAAAAAAAGATTAATAAAAAAAGGGTTCAATGATTCATATAACACTAAATATATAGATTATTATTCAATTTTTTTTGTTTCAATTTTTTTCTAGAGAAATCAACAATATGAGGAAAAAAAATAATTAAAAAAGGGCTTCAATGTTCCATATAACACTTAATATATAGTTATCATAGCAAGAATGCCCTATTGAGGCTCAAATAAATAAAAACTATTTTCCCAAAAGAATAAACATCGAGAAGAGTATACATTATGTACATTTTTTGCATCTACTTTGACATACATACATATCTACACATAGGAAAATTTAATAATGCTTCATTTATGGCTTCCATTCTGTGGTGCTGGTTGCAACACAATAAAATAGTCTATGTTGTTTTCCATAAGGCATTGCTAACTGTTGTTCTCTAGATTTGGCTATATTGTTTCATTTTTGATACACAATAAAATAGTAAATGTTATAGAGTTTATGTTGTTATCCAAAAGGAATTGTTGACTATCGTTGCCACTCATTTTATTTCCCCTATGTGCAAAAATCTACATATGTGAAATTAGATGTAAAAAACATTATTATATAACACTTAAAATACAACTTATGATTCCAAGGATGTCCCAATAGAATAAAGATAGGGATCAGTATGTATCAATGTTCTTTGTATCCACTATGACATACATACATTCCTGCACATAGGGGAAATACATTGTCCATCACTGCAATCAAATGTCTACATAATTTTTGATAAGGCATTGTTGGGTGTTGTTCTGTCGCTTTAACTACTATCAAAGCTGCGAGCAAGGAGGGAAAGCTTCTCTAAAGGTGCAAGTTCTATCATTTGTTGTGAAGCTACTGTCAAGTTGGGAGGAGTATTTTTTCATTTTTTTCTACATGGGTGATAGTTGCAAAAGCAATACAAAAGTGTCGATTATGATAATTTTTTTCCCATTTTTTGCAGATGCTCAAGAAAGCAGGGAGCAAAGAGAAAGCAAGGGGGAAGAGGTACACTTGAAGCAAGTGGGAATATGTGCATATTGAAAAAACCCTTTGTATTTGTAGTTGTTCTTATATATACTTATGGACATGGTTGTATGCATGTATACATCTACATATGCATATACATAAATATATATGCATGCAATTGAATGTTCTCAGTGCATACAACATCTTGATACAATTGTCACTAGATATATGTGTCTCTAATGCATTTGTATGTGTGAGTGTGTATGTATGTATATGTTTTCTCTACATGTATCTTTTAGGTTATGTGTTTATGTATATATAGATATATCTAGTTTTTAATATCAATATAGTTATTTGCTTCTTGCCTGCCTTAATTGCCACACTCTTATATCTCCACAATTGTTATTCACTATTTTGAATGTTTATATGTATGTGTGGGTGTGTATGTGTGTATATGTATTTTCCACATGTATTTCTAAAGCCACAGGTCAGCAATCACCAATTCCCTATGGAAAATAGTGTAGACTGTCACTACAGGCCGCACAAAAACAACCAACAATGCCATATTGAGAAGAGCATGAACTATTTTATTACTTTGCAACCATCACCAATATCTATAGAAACCATACAACAATTAATGTTGATGCCAACTGACATTCAATTTCACTGGCCTTCTCTATCGACATGGAAATCATGTTCAATATTAAAAACTAAAAAATCCACCACCTTTTTCCTCGACTGGGAGCTAGAAATATATAGACACAAAAGTATGTCTTTCTTTTGTTGCGTTTCATTTTTCTTTTCCTGTGTGCAAATATGTATGTATGTGAAATTAGATGTAGACAACATTCATATATACTCATCCCCATATTTTTTTTTTCTAGGATAGTTGCTATTTGCTTCATCCTCAAAAGGAATTCTTACAATAATAGGTTTATATTAAGCATAATAAGAAACATTGCTTGCCACATACAATGTGTTGAAAATATTTTTGAAGTTATTTAAGGAAGAAGTTCTATAGAGTATAATGGATAGTTTTGAATTAGTGCTTTTCCATATATTCCATATCCTTGATCTGCTACTTCTAGTTTAATGGATCTCACCAATAATGTGTAGAAATACATTGTCTAAAAGAAATTTTCTTTAGAGGAGCCAATTAAAAATATGGAATTCATGCAAAAGAAATAGATTGAAGATCAAAAATTATACTATGAGGAACTCTTTTCCACAATAACCTCAAAGATATTTTCAATGTGTTGTGCTTGCTAAGGCTTAATTTTGTTAATTGCTTTTGTTGCACAGTTTTTGCACACACGCCCTGCTGAAGGTAGGGACCCTCTTTCGCTTCAGTTTTGGTGTTTTGGACCTTTCATTTTTGAGGTTTTATCTCGCTTTGGCATGTGCTTAAATGTTTATTTTGATTGCTTAAATGATTCCCCTAAGTTATTCATTGAAAATCTTAAGTTCTGGGTGAATTTTGGGTTTTTACCCTGGTTCGGGACTTTCCACCCCTGCCAGATTTTCCCAGATCCTACTCTGATTCCAACTGAATGTTGTGGTTCAGAGATTTCTGGTCTTCACAGAATTCTGTGTAGGTCGGATTTTTCCAAATTCCATCTTGTTGTCGGGTTCCCAAATTTTCCTGGCTGTCTTGTCGACTGCATTTAATATTTTCATACGAGCTTTGAACGATGTATTTAACCAATCTCCGATGGCTTTTGCACCATTATGCTTATTGTTTTCCAACGATTGAGCTGAGGAGTGCATTCTTAGAGGTATTCAATTTGATTTAGGGCGCTAAGTTGGTGAATTGTTTGATTTGAGTGGTGATTTCCTGAGCATTGTTGTTGTTGTCTTTGTTGGGCACCTTTAAATTGGTATTTGTTGCCTCATTCGATTTCTACTGCGTCAAATGGTATGTATTCGATTGCCTTGCTTTTGATTGATGAATGATTATCATTGCCTTGGAATTTTTGGTTTTCCTGGGGTTTTAATTCTCTGCATTATTTGAACATTTTCATGGCTAGGGTTGCATGATATGGTTTGATTTATAGTCTTCCAAGTGATTTCCGAGCTTGTTTGTTTCTTTGCATTGTGAGAGAACTTTCTTGAGAGTCATAGATTTACCCTAGTAATGACTCAACAATTGAAATAGTTGAAATATCTGAATCTTGAGCTTGCCTTGCATTAATGGCGGATTTGTAGAATTTGATTTAGGGCATCACCGTTTATCTTTAGTTTGCTTCTCAATTGGCTTAGAATTCTAAGAAATTCCTCCCTGAGTTGGATTAAGTGGAAGGCCCATATCAAACTTGTCTCAGGCTTGGATTCTTGAAATTTATAATTGATCCATCAATCTCGACGAAATCGTGATTTAGTGTCGTAGTTTGGGTTTCGTCCTCAGTTCGGGATTTTTTGTCTTCGATGAATTTTCCAGTTCTGGCAGATTTTCCCGATATCCTTTGATTTCCCAGAATCCGAATACTTTTAGAGTTTTACCTTATCCATGGATTTCCTTCGGGTCCGAATTTCTCTAAAATCCTTGGCTCTCAGTTTTTTCCGAAATTTGCAAAGTGTCTACCTTCGCGAAAATCCGTCTCTGGCAGATTTTCCTAGAATCTGACAGAATATGAAGGAATTTGAAATAGCATGATGTGTTAATAGATGATTATGCATTTTATGATTATTTCATGCTATATTTAGATCTCACATGTTGCTTATTGATTAATAATGATCAGATTGAATTACTAATAGGTGTTTTCATGATTATTCCGCTGGAATCCATCTGGCCTAGAATTCTCTGAAATTCCTCCCTAGGTTGGATTCCACGGATGGTCCTGAAAACCAAAGTTTAACATGATCATTCTATATGAGGTTCAATATGATTTAATGATTATTTTGATTGGTTAACCTTTGTTGGTGTGATCTTTATTATGTTTCCTTTGTCAAGTGCAGGCTGAATCAAGCAAGGTAACATCTAGAAAGGCTAAAGGTGACATGAAGGGATCTTCAGTATCAGAAGCAGAAAGAATAAAGATGGACATCAAGAGCAAGATTCCAGAGAGTAAGATCACTTGTCTGGTCAGAGGTAATTAATACCAATGTTGGACTATGGGACTATGAGGAGTTCAAAGGTAGAATGGGGGCATAAGATCTTCCTCTAGTGGCTAAGAGAATGTTGGAATCAAGATTGGCGCATGTAGCTGGTTCCCTTCCACGGTGCAATGTTATGAGTTGGTCCTTGAGTGTGCCAGGCACTATGACAATGATACATAGAGGATAATTGGTCATAAAGGGAGGATTGTGGCGAGTTTGAACCTTGTTTCCATTGCTCAAAATTTTGATATGCCAGATAGATCTCATGTGGTGGCATTCAACATGAAGGCAGCTCAGGAGTACTATGAAGAACAAACTATTAAATCTCAGCAGCTCATTAATTCTTGGCTAAAGAAGCTCCTAAGAAATAGAGTTTGGATAAAGAAGAGCCTAAAGATCAATAGGAGGAGGAGAAACAAAGTGAAGTGCAGTTGGAATCCACTATTCCAGAGTGGTTGGACAAGGAGATAAGGAGAAAATAGGTTGTTATGGAGGACACTCCACCTAACTGGGATGAGTTATTGGCTAAGATCAAAAAAGACAAAGGTAAGAAGAAGGCCAGGGTTATTTCAAGGATTGAAAGAGATGAGGCAAGTAATAGAGTTGTCCACATTGCTACTCCTGCTCTAGATAAGAATAGGGATGAGGTATCTGCAAAGGACTATAATGTGCAGAATATTAATTTAGGGCCCACTTCCATTGAGAAGGACATTGAAGATTATCAGGGTTCTAGCACAGTGATCTTGGGGAGATTGAGAAAAGAAATTCAAATTAAGCAAGAGCTGAAAAAGGAAAATGAAAAACTCAGGAAATGCTTGGAGGATCTGATGAAACCCTTGCAATCCATCAACCCTTCGGCTTCTGCTGCAAATACCTTACCATAGGAAACTATCATCAAGCTTGAAAGAATGAAGGCCTCCACTCTTTCTACTACAAATTGGCTGTAAGGGGTGCAAACAAAAGGAAATGATGCTATTAGGGACATTCTGTCATCTGGAAAGGATGCTATGAGAGCAATTCATTGGTTGAAAGAAGTATTGGCTCAGGATAAGGAAGATACACATCTCCTGTTGTAGGAAATGGAAACCATCATGGAGTACACCAGGGATAGGATTACAAGTGATAAAATTCTTCCTTCCTCTAGAGCTGCTGAACCTTGGGAGTGGTTTGAAGCATTGCAGATCAGGCAAAAGGTTCTAAAAAAGATCTACAAATAGAGGGGAAAAATTGATGATACCCTAACTGATGTCTATAATGGCTGCATTGCCTTCTTTGAGATTATGACGGGAAGGAGGATTTCCCCTAAGTATTTGATCTTGGAATAGTTGAGAAAGTGGTGTCATGATGTTTATGCTCCAGTTAGTGATGATTTCATTTCTGAATACCAGTTAGATGATGCGGCCACCTACATTGCTGTTATTGATAAATACCTAACATATAAGGATGAGTGGGATAAGTCGGTGAAACAATCCAGAGAAGAAATTACATCAATTGAGAATCGACTTAAGGTTTTTCCTTTACCACCTATGGCCGATTTGGATAAGGTGCATTTGAAAGTGCATGAAACATTGGATTAGAACAAAGACAAAGGGGAAGGTAGTTAATGATGGGCTACATTGAGATTTGTGCTTCCCTATTATTTTGACATGCATTGGTTTGAGCTACATTGGAGATCCTAGGCCGACTTGGATGTTCATGCATTTAATGCATATTTTATCTCATTTTGAATTTCTCTTGGTTGACTTGTTGTGCCTAATTATTATTGTAAAATCCTATCTAGGCCGACATAATTTGGGGGTTCTATAAATATGGCAGTTTGCCTCATTTGTAAGGGTTAAGAAGTTTTAGATATAGACAAATAGAGAGATAGTTAGAGCAAGAGTTAGAAAGTAATTGTTCCCAAGAAAATATTGTAACAAAAAGCTAGAATTGTTGCTACAGTGGATAATTTGATGCAAGTAATGACATTGTGATTTGGTGCCATACTTGTGTTTCTTCTGATCTTGCATGGTTCTTGTTATTCTATCTTTAGAATTGCTTTGAGGAAAGTTGATATTTAGATTAGATTTGATTTAATAGTGTTTATGGTTTGATATTTGAAGTGTTGCAGCAATCCCTTGTCCATACTTTTTGCAACCAACTGATTGTTAGTTTCTTTGCAAAGTTAGCCTGGAATTTATATTCGTTGTGCTTAATTCAATTGTGAAGGTTTATTCATTTCAATTGCAATATGGTTGTTTGAATGAATGTTCATGGTTTGAAAATATTAACACCTTAGAAGATTGCACTATTTCTATAAGATTGCAGATTAATCTGGGTCAAGTAGAAATTAGTTTTGGGGGATTGGTCCATTTCGAGTGTTTTGTCATTTGCATCAAGTTAATATTAGGTTTAATATTAAGTCTAGAAATCTCTTTGAAACCATCATATTTTGTTATTTCTTTGATTATTGGATTAAATTTAGGATTAAAGTATCATCATATTGCTAGATCTGATAAATTGAGATTCAGTATTTTGCTTGTAGTAAGGTCCCATTGTGATTACCGACATTTTCACATTTATCATTGAGTTGTTTATGCATTGTCAAGACCTGACATTAGAGACCTTGGGGTTATCTCTTGAGGCTTGCTGATAGAGACTTACCTTTTAAGAGAGATAAGATTTCATATTCTGTCTGAGTTGTTGTTGTGCAGAAAACATCATCAATAGATTGGCGCTAGAAGGAAGGCCTAAATAAGCAAGTTGGATCAATTTTTGAATGCCATCTCTCCTAAAAGATTCAGAAGAAGAACCAGATCTACTCCAGGAGAGGAAGAATTTCAAGAATTACCAGACCCTACTAGGTTTAGAAGGACCAACAGAAGGGGAGAATCATCATCATCCCATCCACCTCCATCATCTCCATCATCCCCATCTTCATCAGGTTCATCCGAATCTGAGTTTGAGGGCATTCCCATTCCACAACCTCAGCCAATCATAAATCAGCCATTACCACCCCCACCCCCACCAATGGCTTTCCTGGCTAACAACCCATCTCCATTGAGTTTTTCCAACTACAATGTCAAGCCCAAAAACCCTAAACACTTTTGTTAAAAATTTCATGTCAATGATCCCAATAGAACCACTGAGGAACACATCAGGATCTTTCAGACTAGGCTTAAGGATAGAGGGATAAACCATGAGGATGTAGCATGTATACTCTTTCCTTATTCATTGGGGGAGGATGCATTCTATTGGTACAATCATTTACCTGCTGGGTCTATCCAACATTGGACTGAGCTAGAGACTACTTTTTTGTAGAAGTTTCGGATTCCCATTAGCCCTAATGAGCTCTATCTCCAATTCACTAATGTTAAGAGAGAGGTCAATGAGCCTATATCATCCTTCAACAATAGGTTTCATCAAGCCTATACTAGATTGTAGGCGCCTTATGTTGTTGATGAGCCTACTACTTTAGAAGTTTATTATGAAGGACTTGACAGTCTGAAAGCTACCTTTATGAAGTGGAGCAATAACCCTCCTGCTAGTCTACTTGATGCATATGCAGAGGCTATGAAGGTTAGCACTACTTTAAGGCAACATCTGTCTGGGCCTTTACCCTCATTAGGACCTGCTGCTCACCCTAGACAAGTTTCAGCTCTCAACCAGGCTCTTGCCAACCATACTCCTATTATGAATTCAGTACCTCAGTTGGCTCTGGTCCGTCACCCAGGACCTCCTATGAGACAAGTTTCACCCACAATTAGTTACCCTCAGCAAAATGTGAATCAACCTCTACACATACAACCTCAAGCTAGCTATCCCCCATACCTACAAAATTCTGAAGTCTTGAACCAATCACTGATGCCAATGCTATAGTAGGGTATTCCCAGAATAATGTGAATCGACCTCCATACAGTAATCCTGACAAAGAGAGATTGGATGAATTGTCTAAACAAGTAAAGAAGCTGAATATGGAGGTGACTTACTTGAGGAACCAGAACATTCAGTTTCAAGTTGCTCAGAGAAATATGCAGTCCAATCAGAACAAAGAAAATCCACAGGGACAACACTTTGAAAGAGGGCAGCATAATGAAAGAGGATATAACCAAGAAATAGGTTACAACAATGAAAGAGGATATAACAATGATCGAGGATTTAATAATGATAGAGGGTATAATAATGATAGAAGACATAACTATAATAAAGGGAAATCCTTAGGCCAGAACTTTGACAGAGGGAAAGGTGGTGGACAAGGGTTTGATAGGAGGCAGCCACCAGGGCAGAACAAGACTTGGAACACAGGGCCAAACAATGGAGGAGTCCCCACCCCATTGGATCAACCAGTTAATCAACCTGTCAATAAATCTATCAATTAGCTAGTTAATCAAGAGAAGCCTCCTAGCAGTGTATATCTAGCTGAGGTTGCTTTAATAGGATGGTGTAGGCTCCGTAAAACAAGTCAACATTTTGAGTTAGATTTTCAAGAATTCCAAACGGAAACTTCAATTTTTAAGTACGAAGTGGAGAACAATGTTGGTACTGAATCATGCTCCTTTTCCTCAAAGTAAGGAGAATGTACCTGAAGAGGAATCTGACCAGTTGAAGGAAGAGGCAGACCAGGTATGCAATGTGGATGAAATTACACAGTTATTCGATGAGAATCCAGTAAATGATAATGGTCCCAGAGATGAAGAAGAGGCTTATGTTGAAGAAGTACAAACCTTTCAGAGACCTATCAAGAAGTATGACTTGAGGGAATTGCCACATAGATGCCCAAAAGCTGGAGGTCCCTTCACTACTTCCATTCCACCAAACAATTTCAACACACCTCTAGATCCTAATGCTAGCAATAATCCGTCACTGCCTCAGGTGTCCAGGCAATATTTATCTCAAGATTAAGGGAATACTGACGTGCCAAAAGGGAGAGGTGCTGATGCAAACAAGGACAAAGTGATGGAATACCCAAAAGAGACCCCTGCTGATCTGAATAAGGAATAATTGGCCCTATATGTTGTTGAGGAACTCAAAAAATTAAAGGTAAGTCTATCTGCATTTGAGTTATTAAGAGTTCCAACCATTAGGAATGTAGTTCTAGGAGCTTATAATGCAAATTCCATGTCACAAGATAAATTGGTTAGCGGAAGTGTCAATAGAGCATCTAGCTCTCAATTAGTAGGAAGGAAAAATTAGAGTCATAATCAGGTCCACATGCCTCTTGGGGATAAGGGAAAGGAGAAGGACAAGACTCAAGTTTCTCAAGTGGATACTCCCTTAACTCTATTTCAAAGGAAGACAAAAACACCTCCATTCCTGATTTCTGTTTGAATATTTGGTAAGAATTTGCATAATTGTTTGCTAGATTCTAGTGCTTCAACCAATGTTATACCTTTTGGTGTCTGTAGAGCTATGGGTATTACTCCTGCTGACTCACAAAAGAAAGTTACATAATTGGATAGGACTAAGGAAAATGTTGTAGGGGAATTAAATATGATTCATATACAGGTTGCTTCTGATCCTAGAATTCAGTAGGTTATCAACATACAGGTGGCTGACATCCCTAATGCTTATGGCTTAATCTTGGGAAGATACTTCACCAGGGCCTTGAATGGATATGTCTCAACTAATCATTATCACATGTGGCTTCCTTGGAAGGGAGTCCCAAACTAGATTAGAATTGAAAGAGAACCCAGAATGAAATACATGATTACAGAATATCAGAATACCTCCGACGAAATTATGATATCAGAAGTAAGTATGGGTAATTATGTGCTTGCAACTCCTTTTGAGGAGTCAGATGTGGAGGAGGTCCTCATGTTGCAAACAATGTCTGCTGGTCTCATAGCAGAATCCAGTGGTACTGAAGCTTTAGTGGAACTAGTTGAAAATGATGATGAATCATTTGAAAATAATGATGATCTGAAAGATAGTTAGCTGGGTTTGCTAGATAATTTTTAAGAGTTCATTCAGAAGTGCATTAAAGATCAGGTTCAGTTGGGAAGAGGAATGAACTTTGGAGAACTACTCTTGACTAATTGTTGCAGGGTGCATAATGCCTCTCATTTAGAATTGGACTATTGCTTATGACAGGCTGCAGTGGAACAAATACAAAAATGTATCAACCCCACTCCAATAGTCAAAATTGATATCCAGAATGTCCAAAATGATCCCAAAGGAAAAAGAGTAAAATGAAAGCGGATATAACCAGGACATAGGTTACAACAATGAAAGAGGATATAACAACGATCAAGGATTTAATAATGATAGAGGGTATAATAATGATAGAAGACAAAACTATAATAAAGGGAAATCCTCAGGCCATAACTTTGACAGAGGGCAAGGTGGTGGACAAGGGTTCGATAGGAGATAGCCACCAGGGCAGAACAAGACTTGGAACACAGGGACAAACAATAGAGGAGTCCCCACCCCATTGGATCAACCAGTTAATCAACCTGTCAATTAGTCTGTCAATTAGCTAGTTAATCAAGAGAAGCCTCCTAGCAGTGTATATCTAGCTGAGGCTGCTTTAACAGGATGGTGTAGGCTCCATAAAACAAGTCAACATTCTGAGTTAAATTGTCAAGAATTCCAAACGGAAACTTCAATTTTTAAATATGAAGTGGAGAACAATGTAGGTAGTCAGGAAATAGTGCCATCTACTCCTTATGATTCACCGGTGTTGGTATTGAATCATGCTCCTTTTCCTCAAAGTAAGGAGAATGTACCTGAAGAGGAATCTGACCAGTTGAAGGAAGAGGCAGACCAGGTATGCAATGTAGATGAATTTATACAATTATTCAATGAGAATCTAGTAAATGATAATGGTCCCAGAGATGAAGAAGAGGCTTATGTTGAAGAAGTACAAACCTTTCAGAGACTTGTCAAGAAGTATGACTTGAGGGAATTGCCACATAGACGCCCAAAAGATGGAGGTCCCTTCACTACTTCCATTCCACCGAACAATTTCAACACGCCTCCAGATCCTAATGCTAGCAATAATCCATCACTGCCTCAGGTGTCTAGGCAATATTTATCTCAAGATTAAGGGAATACTGACGTACCAAAAGGGAGAGGTGCTCATGCAAACAAGGACAAAGTGATGGAATACCCAAAGGAGACCCCTGCTAATTTGAATAAGGAATAATTGGCCCTATATGTTGTTGAGGAACTCAAAAAATTAAAGGTAAGTCTATCTGCATTTGAGTTATTAAGAGTTCCAACCAATAGGAATGCAGTTCTAGGAGCTTATAATGCAAATTCCATGTCACAAGATAAATCGGTTAGCGAAAGTGTCAATAGAGCATCTAGCTCTCAATTAGTAGGAAGGAAAAATTAGAGTCATAATCAGGTCCAAATGCCTCTTGGGGATAAGGGAAAGGAGAAGGGCAAGACTCAAGTTGCTCAAGTAGATACTCCCTTAACTCTGTCTCAAGGGAAGACAAAAACACCTCCATTCTGGATTTTTGTTCGAATATTTGGTAAGAATTTGCATAATTGTTTGCTAGATTCTGGTGCTTCAACCAATGTTATGCCTTTTGGTGTCTGTAGAGCTATGAGTATTACTCCTGCTGACTCACAAAAGAAAGTTACACAATTGGATAGGACTGAAGTCAATGTTGTAGGGGAATTAAATATGATTCATATGCAGGTTGCTTCTGATCCTATAATTTAATAGGTTATCAACATACAGGTGGTTGACATCCCTGATGCTTATGGCTTAATCTTGGGAAGATACTTCACCAGGGCCTTGAATGGATATGTCTCGACTGATCATTATCACATGTGGCTTCCCTGGAAGGGAGTCCCAAACCAGATTAGAATTGAAAGAGAACCCAGAATGAAATACATGATTACAGAATATCAGAATACCTCCAACGAAATTATGATATCAGAAGTAAGTATGGGTAATTATGTGCTTGCAACTCCTTTTGAGGAGTCAAATGTGGAGGAGGTCCTCATGTTGCATACAATGTCTGCTAGTCTCATAGCAGAATCCAGTGGCACTGAAGCCTTAGTGGAACCAGTTGAAAATGATGATGAATCATTTGAAAATAATGATGATCTGAAAGATAGTTAGCTGGGTTTGCTAGATAATTTTTAAGAGTTCATTCAGAAGTGCATTGAAGATTAGGTTCAGTTGGGAAGAGGAATGAACTTTGGAGAACTACTCTTGCCTAATTTTTGCAGGGTGCATAATGCCTCTCATTTAGAATTAGACTATTGCTTATGCCAGGCTACAGTGGAACAAATACAAAAATGTATCAACCCCACTCCAACAGTCAAAATTGATATCCAGAATGTCCAAAAGGATCCCAAAGGAAAAAGAGTAATTCCTTCTAAAATACCATCCAACAACAACAGTGCAAGAGATACTATGAGGGAGTTTGTAGTTGCTAGTTGCTGGAATTTGAGATTCGATGGGTCCAAATCTAGGCAAGGAGTTGGGGCAGGTTTTGAACTAATCAGTCCAAGAGGTAAGACATTTTTTGCTGCTCATAGACTTCAATTTCATTGTATGAATAATGTAGTAGAATATGAAGCTTTGGTCCATGGACTATTAATGGCATTGAAGAAAAATGTCAAGATCTTGCAAGTTTTAGGGGATTCTGATCTAGTAGTCAAGCAAGTTAGGAGACAATACTCTTGTCATGAAAGAAGAATGACAAAATATAGACATAGAGTATGGGATCTTATTGAAGGATTTGATGCCTTTAATATTCAGTTGATTCCACGATGTAAAAATCAAATGGCTGACTCTCTTGCCCAGGTAGCTAGTACATTGCAATCTCTGTCTCTTTCTGGACTAAAGAAGTTTACTGTGGAATTGACCCCAGTACCCTTAGTACCTAACAATGTCACCAACTTCTAGGTAGTTGAAGATGACAAGAATATCTTAGATTTCATTAATAATATAGATGTTTTTTCTTCTCAAATCATTGATGAAATTGAACTCCAAGAAGCAGAGATGGACTTGGAAGGTGTAATTAATTTGAAGACCAACACTATCCCCAAAGGAATGGTGCAATTAGAAAGGATCTTTGATTTGGACAAGGTTAGGGATCAGGAACAAGATGCCAAAAAAGAGTCCATCAGTGGACAGTGTGAAAAATATAATATGGGATCTCAGGATGATGCCAAAAATGTCTTTATTGGTAAAGTGTGCACTCCAAAAGAAAGAAAAGGAATCATCGATACACTACATAGATATCCAGATGTGATAGCCTAGAGTTATGAAGAATTAAAGAATTATGATACATCAATCATGACCCATCATATCCCTCTCAATCTAGGAGTAAAACCTTTCAGACAGAGGCAAAGGCCCATCAATTCCTTATTAGAACCCATAATACAGAAGGAAGTGCAAAAACTATTGTTTACTAGAATCATATTTCCAGTAAGACATTCTACTTGGGTTGCAAACCTGGTTCCAGTGCAAAAGAAAAATGGTGAAATCAGGCTATGTGTAGATTTCAGGAACCTAAACAAAGCATTAGAAAAAGATAATTATCCAATACCCTCACTAGATGAAGTGCTCCAGATTGTTAATAGATCTCATATGTATTTCTTGGATGGTTATTCAGGATACAACCAAGTCATGGTAAAGTATGAGGACAGACACACGACTGCTTTCACCACCAAGTGGGGCACTTTTGCTTATAGGAGGATGCCTTTTGGATTGATTAATGCTGGAGCCACATTCTAAAGAGCCATGGACATTGCCTTTAAAGACATAATTGGTAAGTGTATAATCATTTATATGGATGATTTGACAGTCTTCTCCAAGAAGAGAGGTGATCATATCTCAGATTTGTGTAAGGTGTTCTAGAAATGCAAAGAGTTTGGAATATCTCTCAATCCAAAGAAATGCATCTTTGGAGTAACAGAAGGAAAGTTGTTAGGACATGTTATCTCTAAAAAAGGAATTTCCATTGATCCAGAAGCTATACTCAAGAGCCCACCACCTGCTAGGAAGAAAGAAATGAAATCATTCTTTAGCAAGATCAACTTTGTGAGGAAGTTCATCACTGGATTCGTAGAAATAGTCAAGCCCTTGAATGCAATGCTGAAGCAGGAGGCAAAAGTTGAATGGAATGTAGAAGCACAGGAAGCATTTTTAGAGATAAAAAAGGGCTATTGCTGAAGCTCCTATTTTGGTGAGTCCAGATTATGCTAAACCATTCTATATATATTCATTTGCTTTTGATCACTCTTGTGCTTCCATGTTAGCTCAAAAATTGGATCAAGGCAATGAACATCCCATCACATTCATGAGGGCACCATTGAAGGATGCAAAGTTGAGATACCAAAGTGTGGAAAAGTAGGCCTATGCCTTAGTTAGGGCTATAAAGAAGTTTAGACATTATATCCTCAGAAACAAGGTCTTTGCTATAGTTCATGATCCTGCAGTTAAGCTGTTGTTAATACAGAATGAGCTAGGAGAGCGAAGGGCTAAGTGGGTAACTATTTTACTGGAGTATGACATTGAGATTCAACCCATGAAGCTGGTAAGAGGGCAAGGACTTACAAAGACAATGGCAGAGACATGCCCTGATCTTATAGCTCAGAACTACAATTTAGAGGATGTTTCTCCTGGCGAGTGGTATGATGATATTGTTCATTATCTCCTGACTCAAAGATGCCCTAATCATCTGAATGCAATACAAAGAAGGGCATTGCATTTAAAGAGTGTCAGTTTCATGTTGAAGGGAGCTATTTTATAGAAGAAAGATCATGAGGGTGTTTACTTAAGGTGCCTAGGAAAGGCATAGTCTGAAAGAGTGATGTTGGAATTTCATGACATATATGGTACATGCCATGGATCAACACCTTCTACAGTGAACCAGATTTTGAGAGCTGGTTACTATTGGCCTACACTATTCAAAGATACACACAACCACATCAGAACTTGTCATGTGTGTCAAACTGCAACGACCAGCGAGAAGTATACAACACTCCCACTCGAACCAGTCTTTGAGGTAAAACCTTTCACACAGTGGAGAATGGACTTCATAGGTCCAATTAATCTGCCTTCCTCTGTAGGTCACAGGTATATCCTTACCGTCACTAATTATTTTACAAGATGGACTGAGGCCCTTGCTTGCAAGCAATGTACTTCAGAGGTGGTAATTAATTTCATCGAATCAAGTATCATTAACCGTTTTGGATGTCCTATGTCTTTAGTTTGTGATAATGGTCCTGCATTTTCATCGTTGAAGTTTTCTAATTGGGATTTTGATCATGGGATTATTATTAAGTTTGCATCCAACTATTACCCTCAGGGTAATGGTTTGGCTGAATCTTCCAACAAAAATCTCCTGACTGTTATTCGCAACCTGTTAGAAAGAAATCTGAAGGATTGGCACACCCAACTCAGATTTGCTTTGTGGGCAGATTTTACAAGACATGAGACTTCCATAGGAATATCACCTTATCACCTGGTTTATGGATTAGAGCTTGTGTTTCCTATTCAGTTAAAAATTCCCACCCTTCGGTTCATTACTGAATATTATGAGGGAGATAAACGTGAGGCCATACTTGTTGAATTATTACACCTTGAGGAAAAAAGAGATGAAGCCCTGGAAAACTTTGCTAAACATTAGGAGGTAGTCAAGAGATGGTTTGATAAAAGAGCTAAGGTAAAAGCTTTTAGGATTTCTGACTTGGTTCTTTACTGGGATAAAGCCCATGACCGTAAGGGGGAGCATGGAAAATTTGATAAACTTTGGCTTGGCCCTTACCAGATTTTAGAAATTTTGGGAGATAATGCTTTCCGTTTGAAAACTCTCGCTGGAGAGGATATCCAATTGCCTGTCAATGGATAGTATTTGAAGCATTATTTCTAGTCTTGAGTTGTTTTCAACTCTTTTCCTATATATAGTTAGATTAGGTTTCCTTTCTGTTTTGTTTGCTTTGCTTTGCTTTCGTTAGATTAGGTTTCCTTTTTTGCTTTGCTTTTGTTTGTTTTGGTTAGTGTAGGTTTTCTTTTGGTTTGGTTTGTTTTTCTTTGCTTTTGCTTTGGAGGTTTTCCTATTTTCTCCTAGATGTGTTGCACCTGCATGGAAAATATATCATTATCTGGCATTGTTCTAAGTATTTCATTGGTGGACTTTAGTTTGGTACCTTGAAAGGATGGTTGAAGTCTTTGCTATTGCCAACAGTCTAAATGTTTTATTTATAGAAGATGGGTCACATGTTTTGATTTGAATTTGAAGTATTTTGAAATCTTATATCTCTCATATATCTTAAGAATCCTGATGTTACTGTAGGATCCTTGTGAAGTTTTGTTAGGTGAAAAATCCTATTTCTACTTCAGCGCCACTGTGGTTCTCAGCCCTAAGTGTGAACTTCATTGTTCACAGGTTGAAATAAAAAAGTGACATAGCAAAGAATATCAAAAGAAAGAAAAGTGAAATATTGAAAATCAAAAGAATGAATTCAAATTTTCAAGAGTATCTAAATATCTCTATCAGGCCTATAGACGCCTGGCTGGCAATAGAGCTATGTTCAGGAGAGTCACAACGATAACCTTGTCAGGGCTATAGATGCCTGACTAGCAGCGAGGCTCTATCCAGGTTGGTTTTGAAGTTAGAATCTTTACGTAGCCTGTTTTGACTAAGCTTGGTTCCTGCAGTAGCTTAAGGAAGGAAATGAACACATATGCACACACTTGGATTTTTAGTTTATGGAAGGTTCTATCTACCCTTTGGTTCTGATTCTTTAATCTTTGCATTTTGATTTGTTTGTCTGATAGTGAGACTAAAACCAGAGATTCTGGGTTCTTGATTCCTGTTCGTCATCAAATGCTCTGGAGCATTTCCCAGTAGAGTCGCCATTTGTTGCACAGTTTTTGCACACACGCCCCGCTGAAGGCAGGGACCCTCTTTCGCTTCGGTTTTGGTGTCTTGGCCCTTTCATTTTTGAGGTTTTATCTCACTTTGGAACATGCTTAAATGTTTATTTTGATTGCTTAAGTGATTCCCCTAAGTTATTCATTGAAAATCTTAAGTTCTGGGTGAATTTCAGGTTTTTACCCTAGTTCGGGACTTTCCACCCCTGCCGGATTTTCTTGGATCCTGCTCTGATTCCAACTGAATGCTGTGGTTCAGAGATTTTTTGGTCTTCATAGAATTTCATGTTCGTCAAATTTTTCTGAATTCCGTCTATCATCGGGTTCCCGGATTTTCTTGGCTGTCTTGTCGACTGCATTTAATATTTTCGTACGAGCTTTAAATGATGTATTTAACCGATCTCTGATGGCTTTTGCACCATTATGCTTATTTTCTTCCATTGATTGAGCTGAGGAGTGCATTCTTAGAGGTATTCAATTTGATTTGGGGCGTTGAGTTGGTGAATTATTCGATTTGAGTGGTGATTTCCTGAGCATTGCTATTGTTGTCTTCGCTAGGTGCCTTTAAATTGGTATTTTCTGCCTCATTCGATTTCTATTGCATCAAATGGTATGTATTCTATTGCCATTCTTTTGATTGATGAATGATTAGCATTGCCTTGGAATTTTTGGTTTGCTTGGGGTTTAATTCTCTAAATTATTTGAACATTTTTGTGGCTAGGGTTGCATGATATGGTTTGATTTATAGTCTTCCAAGTGATTTCCAAGCTTGTTTATTTCTTTGCATTGTGAGAGAACTTGCTTGAGAGTCATGGATTTACCCTAGTAATGACTTAGCAGTTGAAATATCTGAATCTTGAGGTTGCCTGTGCGTTAATGGTGGATTTGTAGAATTTGATTTAGGGCATCACTATTTATCTTTAGTTTGCTTCTCAATTGGCTTAGAATTCCAAGAAATTCCTCCCTGGGTTGGATTCTGTGGAAGGCCCATATCAAACTTGTCTCAAGCCTGGATTCTTGAAATTTATAATTGTTCCATCAATCTAGGCGAAATCATGATTTAGTGTCGTAGTTTGGGTTTCGTCCTCAGTCTGAGATTTTTCATCTCCAGTGGATTTTACGGTTTTGGCAGATTTCCCAAATCTCCTTTGATTTCCCAGAATCCGCATACTTTCAAAGTTTTACCTTATCTGCAGATTTCCTTTGGGTCCAAATTTCTTTGAAATCCTTGGCTCTCAGTTTTTTCCAAAATTTGCAAAGTGTCTCTGCCTTCACGGAAATCCGTCTCTGGTGGGTTTTCCCGGAATTTGATGGAATATGAAGGAATTTGAAATAGCATAATGTTTTAATAGATGAATATGCATTTTATGATTATTTCATGCTATATTTAGATCTCACATGCTATTTATTGATTAATAATGATCAGATTGAATTGCTAATAGGTGTTTTCATGATTATTCTGCTAGAATCAGTCTGGCCCAGAATTCTTCGAGATTCCTCCCTGGGTTGGATTCCACGGATGGTCCTGAAACCCAAAGTTTAACATGATCATTCTATATGAGGTTCAATATGATTTAATGATGATTTTGACTAGTTAACCTTTGTTGGTGTGATCTTTATTATGTTTCCTTTGTCAAGTGCAGGCTGAATCAAGCAAGGTACAACTAGAAAGGCTAAGGGTGATATGGAGGGATCTTTAGTATCAGAAGCATAAAGAATAAAGATGGACGTCAAGAGCAAGATTCCAGAGAGTAAGATCACTTTTGTCTAGTCAGAGGTAACTGATACCAATGTTGGACTATGGGACTATGAGGAGTTCAAAGGTAGAATGGCAGCACAAGATCTTCCTTTGGTGGCTAAGAGAATGTTGGAATCAAGATTGGCACATGTAGCTGGTTTCCCTTCCATGGTGTAGTGTTATGAGTTGGTCCTTGAGTGTGCCATGCAATACGACAATGATACACAAAGGATAATTGGTCATCAAGGGAGGATTGTGGTGAATTTGAACCCTATTTCCATTGCTCAGACTTTTGATATGCCAGATAGATCTCATGTGGTGGCATTCAACATGAAGGTAGCTCAAGAGTACTATGAAGAACAGACTATTAAATCTCAGTAGCTCATTAATTCTTGGTTGAAGAAGCTCCTGAGAAATAGAGTTTGGATAAAGAAGCACCTAAAGAGCAACAGGAGGAGGAGAAACAAAACAAAGTGCAGTTGGAATCCACTATTCTAGAGTGGCTGGATAAGGATATAAGGAGAGAATTGGTTGTTGTGGAGGACACTCCACCTAACTGGGATGAGTTACTGGCCAAGATCAGAAAAGACAAAGGTAAGAAGAAGGCTAGGGTTATCTCAAGGATTGAAAGAGACGAGGCAAGTAATATAGTTGTCCACATTGCAACTCCTACTATAGATAAGAATAGGGATGAGGTATCTACAAAGGACTATAATGTGCAGACTATTAATTTAGGGCCCACTTCCGTTGAGCAGGACATTGAAGATTATCAGGGTTCTAGCATAGTGATCTTGGGGATATTGAGAAAAGAAATTCAAACTAAGCAGGGGCTGAAAAAGGAAAATGAAACCCTTGCAATCCATCAACCTTTTGGCTTCTGTTGCAAATCCCTTACCCCAAGAAACTATCATTGAGCTTGGAAGAATGAAGGCCTCCACTCTTTCTACTACAAATTGGCTACAAGGGGTGCAAACAAAAGGAAGTGATGCTATTAGGGACATTCTGTCATCTGGAAAGGATGCTATGAGAGCAATTCATTGGTTGAAAGAAGTATTGGCTCAGGATAAGGAAGATACACATCTCCTACTGCAGAAAATGAAAACCATCATGGAGTACACCAAGGATAGGATTATAAGTGATAAAATTATTCCTTCCTCCAAAGCTGCTGAACCTTGGGAGTGGTTTGAAGCATTGCAGATTAGGAAAAAGGTTCTAAAAAAGATCTACAAATAGAGGAGATAAATTGATGATACCCTAACTAGTGTCTATAATGGTTGCATTGCTTTCTTTGAGATTATGACGGGAAGAAGGAGGATTGCCCCTAAGTATTTGAGCTTGGAAAAGTTGAGAAAGTGGTAGCATGATGTTTATGCTCCAGTTAGTGATGATTTTGTTTCTAAACACCAGTTAGATGATGTGGCCACCTACATTGCTGTTATTGATAAATACCTAACATATAAGGTTGAGTGGGATAAGTCGGTGAAACAATCCAGGGAAGAAATTACATCAATTGAGAATTGACTTAAGGTTTTTCCTTTACCACTTGTGGCCAACTTGGATAAGGTGCTTTTGAAAGTGCATGAAATGCTGGATCGGAACAAAGACAAAGGGGAAGGTAGTTAATGATGGGCTACATCGAGATTTGTACTTCCCTATTATTTTGACATGCATTGGTTCGAGCTGCATTGGAGATTCCAAGCCGACCTGGATGAAGTTCATCTCATTTTATCTCATTTTGAATTTCTCTTGGCCAACTTGTTGTGCCTAATTATTATTGTAAAATCCTATCTAGGCCGACATGTTTTGTGGGTTCTATAAATATGGCATTTTTCCTCATTTGTAAGGGTTAAGAAGTTTTAGATATAGACAAATTGAGAGATAGTTAGAGCAAGAGTTAGCAAGTAGTTGTTCCCAAGAAAATATTGTAACATAAAGTTGGAATTGTTGCTACAGAGGATAATTTGATGCAAGTAATGACATTGTGATTTGGTGCCATACTTGTGTTTCTTCTTATCTTGCATGGTTCTTGTTATTATATCTTTAGAATTGCTTTGAGGAAAGTTGATATTTAGATTATATTTGATTTAATAGTGTTTATGGTTTGATATTTGAAGTGTTACAACAATCCTTGGTCCATACTTTTCACAACCAATTGATTGTTAGTTGCTTTGCAAAGTTAGCCTGGACTTTATATTCATTGTGCTTAGTTCAATTATGAAGGTTTATTCATTTCAATTGCAATAGGGTTGTTTGAATGAATGTTCAAGGTTTGAAAATCTTAACACCTTAGAAGATTGCACTATTTCTATAAGATTGTAGACTAATCTGGGTCAAGTAGAAATTAGTTTGGGGGATTGGTCCATTTCAAGTGTTTTATCATTTGCATTATTAATCTTAGGTTTAATATTAAGTCTAGAAATCTCTTTGAAACCCTCATCTTTTGTTATTTCTTTGATTATTGGATTAAATTTAGGATTGAATTATCATCATATTGCTAGATCTGATAAATTGAGATTCAGTATTTTGCTTGTAGTAAGGTCCCATTGTGATTACCAACATTTTCACATTTATCACTGAGTTGTTTATGCATTGTCAAGACCTGACATTAGAGACCTTGGGGTTATCTCTTGAGGCTTGCTGATAGAGATTTACCTTTCAAGAGAGATAGGATTTCATATTCTATCTGAGTTGTTGCTGCGCTGAAAAAATCATCAATAACTTCTTGCATTGAAAATTGAAGCCTTGGGGAAAAATTCAAAATAGTAAAGAGAGTGGTGAAGCAAGAAGACCGACAAATTTTTTGGCTGAAGTGCACACTTTAAGCTATTGAAGATCTGTCAACAATGCATATATATTTGTATCTACCTCTAGATAGATATATATCAGTTTACATTTTGTTTCGCAGCTACATATTTATCTATTTCATGCGTTGGATGCATATATAGGAATTTGTTGCTTGGAAATATATAGCCACAAAAAACTATGTGTTTCTTTTGTTCATTAGCTTTCCTACTTCATTGACCTCTTTACTATTTTGAATTTTTCCCTCAACAATGACTTATGAAAAATAGCATAAACTGTTTTATAACTTCAACTTTGGCTATATTGTTTCATATTTAATTTTCAATGCAATAGTAAATTTGTAGAGTTTATATTGTTTTCCATAAGGCATTGTTGACTATTGGTCTATAGCTTTGGCTATATTATTTCCTTTCCAATAAGATGTTGAAAAATAAAATTTGCTAGGTTTCTATTGAAACTAATATTGTTTTCTTTAAGGTGTGAGTGTGTATGTCTGTATATGCATTTTATACATCTATCTTTGAGGTCATGTGTTTAACTTATTGATATTTGAGCTACTGTCCTTTACCTTTTTTATTGCTAGCCATTTAGGAGTAGCCTATGTGTCACAAAAAAAATGGTTCCAGTTTTGAGATGTGTCAACATTGCCATGTTCTTTCTTCTTTATATTAAACAAAAATCTAATTTTCTTTGCTTCTTTCTTGAATTTTCCCACCTAGTACATTGTCCACCACTCCGAGGGAGCAGAGAGAAAGCAAGCAGGAAGAGGTTCATTTGAAGCAAGTGGGAAGAGGTGCAGGAGGAGGTGCATATTGGAAAAACCATTTCTAGAGTATTTCCAAAACAATTTATGTTATTTTCCATAGGCCATTGTTGATGGCAGTGTGTCTATGGCTCCGCAGAAGTAGACACACGCTAGACAATATTGTTTTATTTTGTGTTGGTTTGTTACTATGAATTGTTGTGTTTTGTGGGTTTTTTCATCTGGGTCATTGTTGAAACCAATATAGTTTCATTTATGGCTCGTGTTTTGTGGTGAAGGTTTTCAATGGGTTTGTTATTGTGATTTTTTGATTGTTGTATGGTTTCCGTGTAGTGGTGATGGTTGCAAGTAACACCTGCTATTTAAAACCTTAGAAAACATAGTGAATTTCTGTGCAATTTTTGACAAGACATTGTTGGGTGTGGTTCTATGGCTTTACCTTCTATTAGAGGTGTGAGTGAGGAGGGAAAATTTTTGTGAAGGTACAAGTGCAATTATCTATTGTGGAATTTATGTGAAGGTGCTTGGAGGTCATTTTGTGTTTTTTGCATGGGGTGATGATTGTAAAAGCAATCATTTTGTTTTGCAAATATCAGTGTAGCTTTTTTTTTACAAGAACATATGTAGGAATTACATGCCCTAGATGCATTTGTAGGAATCTATTGCACAAATATATATACACAAAAAAAAAATGTGTGTGAATGTAATGATATATAGTTTATGTTGATTTCTATAGGGCATTGTTGGTTTGTGTGTGGTGTCGATGGTTGCAAGGAAAACACTGATGAATAATGCCATGTGCAGATTTGGATGTATGCAATAGCAGATACAAACAACATTGATACATATTGACACATTATTGGAATGATAAGCCGTATTTTGAGTGTTATATCAAACATTGATGCCACCATCTTTGTACAACTTCTTCCTTAAATGACTTCAAAAAGCTTTTCAACACATTGTATGTGGCAAGAAATGTTTCTTATTATGCTTAATATAAATTTGAGTATATATCAATGTTGTCTACATCTAATTCACATACATACATATTTGTACATAGGAAAATAAAAATGAAACATTATATCAGATGGAAAAACCCACAAAACACAAAAATTCATAGTAACAAACCCATCCAAAACCATCACCACAAAAGGAGAACCATAAATCAAATAATATTGGTTTCAACAAACAATATAGTCTTTTGTAGAGTATATTGCTATTACATGTGAGTTCATAAGGTTATGTTGCATATGTCTATCTTTAGTATTGATACAGTCGCATAACTTAGAATTATAGGCTCTATATTAAGTGTAATAAGAAACATTGGTTCCACCATTGATCATAGTAGGGGGCAATGTATGTTCTTGCTCAGGGGTTTGGTAACAACCTATGATGCTCCATGACCCAATATGGTAGGGTGGAGAGTAGGATTTCTTTTCTTGCATTTCAATTTATTTTTCCTATGTGCATATATGTATCTATGTGAAATTAGATGAAAACAACATTTATATGCACAACAACCTATATATTAAGTGTAATAAAAAACATCGATATCACCATCGATTACAGTGGTGGACAATGTATATTGGTTTTCCACTATAATCAATAGTG
Organism: Sequoia sempervirens; assembly: GCA_007258455.2. Lineage (NCBI taxonomy): Eukaryota > Viridiplantae > Streptophyta > Pinopsida > Cupressales > Cupressaceae > Sequoia > Sequoia sempervirens. Next base: position 63,903 of record VDFB02061031.1, read on the forward strand.
AGACCAATGTTTCATCTCACACTTAATATACAACCTGTCATTCTAAGAAATCCTTATTAAGGCCTAGAAAAATAAGAACACTATCCTTAAAGACACACAAAAACAACCAATAATGTCTTATCAAGAATAACATGAACTGTTTTATTTCTTTGCAACCATCACTACATAGAAACCATAAATCAAATAATTTATTTGAGGCCACAGAACAACAATCAACAATGCCTTATGGAAAATAGCATAAATTGTTTTACTACTTCAACAAGTATTAAATTCTAGATATGGAAAACTAGAATGCAACATATCAACCAATAAGAGAAATAGGTATGTACCTTTGAGTCATTCTATTATGGAATAATTGAATTGTGAACATATCATTATAAGTAAAACTAATAATATCATCTTGATTGAACCTTAAGGTATTTACTCTAAAATTCCATGACTAAATATTTGACTCCTAGTACCTTGTTATGCTAATTAAGTATCATATGAACCATGAGTGGAATTCATGTTAATGAGAATCATATATTAAATAAAAAATTATATAGAAAGGAAAACAAAATATTCATATTTATTGTTTTGGGAAGATAGTTGTTTTTGATTGATTAAGTATGGAAAAATGGCCTTAACCCAAACAAAAATTACAACAAGAAGAACATAGCCATAGGTGAGAAACAAAAAAAAAAGGAAGCTCACCAGACTTCCCAATTCCCCAACCAAAAAGCTTAACCAATCCCATTTCTACCAAACATTTTAGTTCTATCAAACAGATCAAAAAACCTAAAGCTATTAGCAATAGCATCCCTGTTTAACCATCTATAGAGCTTATAGATAACCATCATATAGTTCCTACTTAGAAAATACATAACATTATAAAGTTTAAAGTTCCAACCTCCATGGCCATAACCAGTAGCAATAGACCAAAACATATCAAAAGTGAACATAAAAAAACCAAAGAAACCAACACCATCGAGCACCCAGGCTATCCATCTTCAATCAGCTTCCAAGATTTGACCAGGTCTTCAACAGTACCATTAACCATGGCCTTCCACTCCATCTTACCTGCAAGGTCCTCACCAGCATCCACTGCCTTCTTCTTTTGTTGTTTCTTGATTTTTCCCATCCCCGTGACAGTGGCCATAACAACTTTCTTCATTACTACATCCACAACCATGCACAAATTCTTGATAGCTTCTTCCAGAGTTTGAATCTTATGGCCATTTCCTTTTGTTTGTACATCTTTCTCCAACACTTTCAGTTTGTCCTCAATTATTCTACTTATCAGATTTTCAAGGGCTTGGAATTTTCCTACCTTCACTTTCTCAAGAATCTTCTGCTCCATAATTTTCATTCTCTCCTCCAGACTATTAAATCTCCCATTCAAATCCTTAGCATTTTTAGTTTCCTCTCTATTAATATCCTCTGCTCCATCTTGTTTTGCTTCCTCCTCATCCTGGACTAGGTCCTGCTGTGACTCCTCCCTTTCCTCATTACCCTTACCTTCTTCACTTTTAGCCCCTGAATCCTCTTCTTCAGTTGAATCATCCCCCAGGCTATCTAGAATTTCTTCAGTTGAGGAATCAATTTCCTCATCTTCTTGTTTCTCAACACTTTCTAGAGGACTTTGGCATTTTTCCTCTGGGCTTTGATCATTTTTATTCTTCTCCTTTCCTTTAGATGCTGACATTGCCAATATTTTAGACCTCCTACCACCTTGTTGAAAACTCTCCATCTCATTATCATCGGGAATGATTATGGTGTCCACCTCTTCGCCTAATTCACTCAATATCAACCTTATCATTTTTTTGGTTCCCAACTCCATTAAGACATATTTTCTTTTTTCAAGAGTGACCGCAAGTAACTCCTTCCACATGTCCATTTATGGAATTTTGTCTTTTTTTCTAGAATTCTCAGGGCTTTGAGATTTCTTACTAGACTTTTTAGGCGTCGGGGCGGGAAGGTTTTTCGAGGAGCTCAATCTTCACCAAGCTTTTGGGTTTAGGTATTTCAAGCATTTTTAGAACCAAGCTTTTCTATGGGGTTCTTGATATGACAAATTTACATATATCCCTTATTAGGGCTCAATGTAAAGGTGGGTTTGCACCATGAGAGAGGCTTTGGCTTAGGGAGGAAAACAAGAAGAATGACGGGTTGATTTTCCCCTGGTGCCTAATATGATTGATAATGGGGAAGTGATAGCCATGGAAAGATTGGTATTGGCCCTCAAGGGTAAAATATTTCATTACTACAAATTAGACATTGTGGTACAAAGGAGGAAGCTTAACCCTAGAAGAACCGTTTTGAAATCTTTATGGTTTTTCTTTCCCATTGGAATTTTTTTCAAAGTAATCCTAATATTTACCATTACTAATTTTTGTTCCTTCATATGCCAAGTTCATCATGTTTGAAATCATCTTAGCATCCACTTTGAATTGAATCCCTCCTAGAGTAACCTCTCTATCTCTCCACGAATTGGCGAATTTGTAGCTGAGCCTCTCATTATACCCTTCCATAGCAACAAAATACTGGGTGAAACCCGTTTGTTCAAACATAATCCAAAGCTCCTCATTATTGTGAATCAAGTCAAATTTATGCAGTTCAGTCCACTTCCTAGGACCACCCATATTCATAGAACTATGGAAATTTTTAGGAACAAGCAGGAACTCACTCCTTTTTCCTTCTGCGTCCTCAACACTCGCCACTAAAATTTGCACACTCCCGTTCGAATGGAAACTCTATGATTATACATTTGAAAATTAAATGGCTTAGGGTTTTTTCTATTTTTCATAAGCAAATTACACTTGCCACCTTTTTGCTGGCGTTCATTATTATGCATGGAAAATATGCCTCCCTTCTGAGCAGTAATTTCCTTAGTTTTATTACACCTTTTTTATTATTCCCAATACCTCTCCATTTGCCACATTGGATATCTATTCCCCGATTACACGACATGCCAATTAATTCCCAATTTAAATTTTCTCTCTCTCGGTACTCATCCTCGCCATTTAGGTGACCATTCCCATGCTTGGAAATCCTTCTTTTGAGGTTTAAAGATATTTTTTAATTATGTTGATGACATCTCCCACTCAACATGCCATTACACATCTATAGGGGCCACCTCCTAATTATCCCTATCATCATGTTATTCATTTTCATAATAAAGCAGTCCCCCTCCATTAGTCTTTATTTAAATATTTTTCCCCAAGTCTATCTTTAGCAAGGATTTCCTTTATTTGATTCGGCAAGTCCTTGAAGTCCCACATTATTAATTTTTCTTTATTAACTCCAATATTGGCCATCGTATCTACCATTTTATTTCCTTCCCTTAAAGTATGGAAAATTTTAACACTTTGAATTTCTTGCAGAATGATTTTATAGTCTTCTAGCATATCTTTAATTTCCCATGGCATATTAGCCTTACTATCAAAGTAGTCTATTATCATCTTTGAATCTCCTTCCATAATGATCTTATTATGTCCCCTTTCCTTGAGGAGTCTGACTCCTATCCAAACAGTTGAAGCCTCAGTAAAGTTATTGGTTGATGTTCCTAAAACTTTGCTAAACCCAATCAGATAAGCTCATTTATCATCTCTTATAACTCCACCAACAACAACCCTTCTTGGCTTGCCTTTTGAGCATCCGTCAAAATTACATTTCACCCACCCTGGATTCAGAGGAATCTAAATTCTACTTCTCCTCATAATTTTTTTTAACCAGTTAACATTATTTAAGTCATGAGAGAGTTCCCATTGTTATTTTATGCTTAATTCCTGTTGAGTTGGCTATTTCTTAGCCTGCTTATACTTACAACTTTCCATATTTTATTGAATTTTCCATTTCACAATTAAGCATAACTCCTTACTAGTTCTAGTTGTCTCCCTAAACACTCTATTATTCCTCTCCTTCCACAGTCCCCAAACCAAAAATATAGATTATATTGTGGGAATAAAGGAAAAAGTCCCATCCTTCAACAAATAGCTGAATACTATCATGAAAAATCCACTCCACTTTTAGAGTATTAAGAAAAAAAACCCAAACATCATGGGCATAGGAGCATTGGAAAAATAAATGCATAATAGTTTCCTCTTCTTCATTGCATAGAATACACCTATTGACAATGTACTAGGCTCTTTTCTTAAGATTATCAATTGTAAGGATCTTACCATGTATAACATTCCACCAAAAGCAATTGATTTTCAAAATGAGGTTCTTCCTCCAAACCTTAAGCCAATCAAAAGAGCCCAAGATCATGGTCGACTGCATTGTTGATTCATAAGAAGGTTTGACCAAGAAACTACCTCTAGCAGTTTTTGTCCAAATCCACTCATCCTTTTTGCTTCTTGAAAATAGATTAGGATTTCCAATCTGTCTCATAAGTTGCACAATTGCATCATCCTAATCCTAGTGTTTGTTTCATCTAAGAACAACATTATTAACATAGTATTTGAATTTTTTCCACCTAGGTCATCCTCCAACCCACTTAAGGTAATTGGAAACTTTTTTCCCAATTTCTCTTTTCAATCATCCTCTGATCAATTGAAGATTATCTAAGGCCGACAGAGGGGTAAAAGTAGACTAGGGATCATCCAAAAAATTAGTGTTGAGACCATTGCCAATCCTAGTTTTCGTACCTCTATTTAGCACTCCTAATTTTAAGGAGGTTACTCCAAAACACTGATCCATGTGAGAGATCCTTCTTCCTTACGAAATAGCTAGCATCCTTGTTATTAAGATACTTGGCTCTGAGAATAGTGGCCCAATCCTTTTCATTTTCCAACAGGAACCAACCCATTTTAGCCACTAAAGCCTTATTAAACACTTTGTCTTCTAATGCCTAAACCTTCTTTTTTTGAGACACATACCTTCTCCCATTTGATAAGAGCCATTCTTTTCCTTTCCTCCACCCCTGACCATAAAAATATTCTTTCAATTTTTTTAATTCTATCAACAATATAAGTAGGAATATTGAACATTGAGAGATAATAGACATGTATATTCTGAAGGGAGCCTTTAAAAGCTGAATTTTTTGTGCCAAGCTCAACAATTTACCTTTCCAGCTGGTTAATTTTTTTTGAACTTTTTCCACAATATAGTTCCAATAATTACTATTTGACTTTCAAGAGAAGAGAGGAAGATCAAGATAAGTAGCAATAAAATCCGCTTCCTAACATCCCAAAATCCTTGTCACTTTATCTTTCACAAGTTGGCTAGTATTGTAAAAATATATTTTTCTTTTATGGTAATTTATACACTTCCCAGACATTTGAGCATAGTTATCTATAATAGTTTTCCATTGTTTAGCTTCAATAACCAATGCCTCCCCCATAAGGATAGTATCATCAAAAAATTGTTGATTTGAAGCCAAGGGCAATGAAGAAGCAACACAGAACCCTTTCAAAGACCTATTATTAAGTTGCTTTTGTATATTGTGGCATAGGGCTTTTGCCACAATAAAAAAAGGTAGGGGGATAAGGGATCCCCCTGTCTCAGCCCTCTTCCAATTGAGAAATAACTGTGGGAAATACCATTGACAAGAATTGGATACTTAGGAGTGGTAACATAGGCCTTTATCAAATTGAGAAATTTACCTTTGAAACCAAATTTCTCTAAAACAACAAATAAAAAATTCCAAGTGACTCTATCATAAGCTTTAGAAATGTCCAATTTTTGCACCATACTTGGCTTTTTTTTGTATTCCATAGAGTGTAGGATCACATGAGTATAGATAGCTGCATCCAAGATTTTCCTTCCCTGAACAAAACCTTTTTGATTAATAGCAATCATCTTTCCTAAATCTAGCTTCAACCTATTTACAATTATTTTGGAGCAAATCTTGTAAGTAGTATTACATAGACTTACCGGTCTATAATCATTCATGGAAGCAACTTCATTGGATTTTGGAATAAGGGCCAAAAAAGTGTTATTCATTTGATTCAAGATCTTTCTCGATCTAAAAAAACCTTTGACAACAATTAAGAGATTTTTAGACACAATCTCCCAGTAGACTTGAAAGAAACTAGGAGGAAAACCATTAGGTCCGAGAGCCTTGAAGGCTCCAAATGAGAACATCACCATCTTCACCTCCTCCATAACTATATTCTTTGTTAAGATTTTCAAGTCATCATCAGTATAACCTGTAAGAAATCCTCCAAATCCATGTTATTAATTCTTGAAGGCTCCTGGTAATTTGAAAAAAAGGAAACAACCTCATTAGAAATTTCATCCTCCCTTTCCAGCTTGGAACCATTAATGGTAACAAGAGATCTGATTTTTTTCCTTCCTTTATGCTTCATAGTTGATTGGTGAAAGAACTTAGTATTCCTATCTCCTTCCTTTAGCCACTGAATCCTTGATTTTTATTTCCAATAGATTTCCTCCTTACTTATTTTATGCCATTGGGCTCTAAGCTCCCTTTCTATTATGTATATCTCCTCATCACAATTTCCAGCCTCTAATTGATCTTGAATCTCCTTTAGTCTCAAATCCAACTCTCTTTTAGTGCTAAAGATATTTCCAAAGGTGTATTTATTCCATCTCGTAACCTTTTCCTTTATTCTTTTTAACTTTTTCACTGACTTGCACATTGGGGTACCATCACACGACATATTCCAACATTCCTCAAAAAGAGCTTTAAAGTTCGGATGAAGGGAACATATAATTTTATATTTGAATGGATAAGGCTTTTTCATCATCCTATCCTCCCATTCCAGAAGAAGGGCACTATGGTTAGAACCCATTCTAGGAAAGGAAGTAAGAGAAACATTCTGTGAGATACTGTAGTTGGAAGAAATAAAAAATATGTCTAATTTCACTTGGATAAGTTGATTTCCTTGCCTTCGATTGGTCCAAGTAAATTGGGACCCCATATGGGGGATATACATAAGACCAACCAAATCTATGAAACTTAAAAGATCCATCATACTTTCTGAGTAGTCAGTCAAGCCTCCTTTTTTCTTAGAGGGATACAATAGAGAGTTAAAATCACAACCAAGCATCCAAATATCTTCTTTTCTATTAGAAATAACTCCACTCAAAAATTTCCATAGGTCCAACCTATCCAATCTAGAATTCGAGCCATATATATTCCCCAAATTCCATTTAATAGAAGTGTCTCCATCCTCCATACTTATTAGAAGGCTGTTCTTATTTTTGAATTTCAACTTCCCACTAAAGCGTGAGGAATTCTAGCAGGTGGCTATCCCACCAAAATTCCCATCTGCATCACTTGCATCAAAACCAACACCTAGCCAAATCCACTTCAATGCTTTCTCAAAAATTTCCTTTTTCATTTTAGTTTCTTGAACTAGAAAGATATTAGGTTTGACCTTATCTAGGAACATCTTCAGTACATGTTTATACGGGCCATTAAGACCTCTCACATTCCAAGAAAGGATCTTCATGATTACAAAGAGAAAAAGGACAAAACTAGGTTGATTCTGCCTAGAAGAGGGGAGTCGACCCCCCTACTTTCTTTTCAGTTTGTTCCCTGCTAGTGAGTCTAGGGTCCTTTGCTTCCTTGCTACCACATCTTTTGTTGTTTCTTTCACTCTTGCTTCTTTTAGTTGTGGTCTACCAACTTTGCTATTTCCTCCCACATCTGGCTTTTTATTTTTTCATGATTTGGTGTTTATCCATCCTTTATCATCATTTTTTAAGACATTTTCTCCTCTCCCAAAATTGGTTCATGGTGTTCCTGAGTTGGGGTTAAAATTTGATCCTTTTGGCTGATTATTTCCCCTTCCTCTTGGCCTTCATTTTGTTGTTCCTCCTTAAATATTGGCTATGAAGCCATTTCCTTATCCTCCTTTTCTTTGTTTTTTTTCTCCAAAGATGGAGGGGTAGAAGGTTCATTGAACCTCCTTTCCAGGTTACCTATGGGGCTATTTTCTTGATCTGGGTTAAAGAATTTTTTGGTGATCATTCATTTTTTATTAGGGGTTGCAATTTTAGCTTTCTTTGAATTGTTTGCTAAAGTCTTGGTTTCCAGCAACTCATTCTCATGTGCTTCAATTTGGGGGATCTTAGGCTTAAGGGGGGCAATTTTACAAGCATCCTATAAATGTCAAAATTTTTTGCACCCTTGACAAAAAACTGTATCTCTCTCATATTCTAGGGGTTGAACCCATTTCCCAAACTTAGATTTTAGAGTGATGGAAGTGGGTAAGACTATGTTAAATTAAACATTAACAAAAATTCTAGCATAGAGTAATCTTTCCTTTCAGAGAGTAACACTGTCAATGGTAACCAAGGAACCCAAGGAATCAACTATTCCTTTAACAATCTTCTGGTGCCAGAACTCCAGTGGCAACCCTGAGAGTCTAACCCAACTTTCCCCAAATCAGCTGAGGCATCAAACCCTAGTTTCCACTTACATAAAGACAAAATATTTTTAAAACCACTATCAAAAACCCATGGTCCCCCTGTAAGGACCTTTAACATATCCTCATGGATAAAAAAGGTAAACATAAATAAACCTTTGGGCATAGCACTTATATAAATGTTTCTTTTGAGTTTCCAAGTGTCAGTGGCCCATTTTTGTACCCAGTCAATGTTGGGTCATCTGACAAAGAATTTCCCAACCAAAGACAACTTCAACCCTTCCATGGAATCATTCAAAATGTCATAAGGGATGTCCACTTCATCCCCTACCGCTGTACAAAAAGCCGTTATTGACTTCTGAGGTGTCTTCGTCGAGGTTTGACCTCCAACAAGTTTTTTCACAAAGGATTCCTTTTGGGCTTTTGGGCCATTTCCCTCAAGCACAAAAGTTGGGTTTTTCAATCCCCTAGACATCAGAATATTCTTAGAGCGCGGGGGTGTCCTTCCACATGGAGAAACAACAACATTCTGGAAAAAAACATGCTGCTTTGGTGGGGGAGCTTCCTTAGCCCCCCTCTAGGATGATTCATCGAGTATCAAAGATGCAAAAATTCAAAGTTGCAAAGAGCGCATTGATAATGTTATTGTTAATGTCAAGTGGGAAGATAATTGTTATTTGGGAAGATAGTTGTTATTTGTTTCATTCCTCAAAAAGGAATTCTTACAATAATAGGTTTTATATTAAGCATAATAAGAAACACTGGTTGCCACATACAATGTGTTTAAAATATTTTTGAAGTTATTCAAGGAAGAAGTTCCAGAGAGTATAATGGCAGTTTTGAAATAACCCTTTTGCATGAATTCCATCTCATTGATCTGGCACTCTGAGTTTGATGATCTTTGTCAAGAACATGTAGACATGCATCCTCTAGAAGTAATTTTCTTCAGAGTATCCAAGCAAAGATATGAAATTCTTGCAAAAGGCTTGATCGAATCTTGCACATTATACTTTGAGGGACTCTTTCCCACAATAACCTCAAAGAGATTTTCAATGCATTCTACTTGCTAAGGCCTAATTTTTTCAATTGTTGCCTACATTGAGAAACAAAGCCTAGGACAAAAAACTAAAAATAGTAAAGAGGGTGATGGAGTAGGAAGTCCGACAGATATTCCATCGGCCAAAGTCAACAAAAAGGGAAAACCACAAAATAGGAGGTTTCATAATTTTTCCATTTGATTACTGTGGTTTTAATCTTCTTGTGTTGGCTAAGTGTAGATTATATTACTGCTACATGTGGGTTCATAAAGTTATTCTGCATATGTATTTCTTTGATATTGCTATGGTTTCATAACTTAGAATGATAGGCTCTATATTAAGTGCAATCAGAAACATTGGTTTCACCATTGATCACAGTGGTGGGAAATGTATGTCACAACAGTCCACAATTCCTTATGGATAACAACATAAACTCTATAGCATTAACTATTTTGCTTCATATTGAAAATGAAACAATATAGCCAAAGATAGAGAACAATAGTAAAAAATGCCTTGTGGAAAACAACATAAACTGTATAGCATTGCAACCATCACCACAAAGTGAAAGCCTTAAATGAAACAATAATGGTTTCAACAGAAACCTAGAAAATTATTTTTCCAACAGTAACCTATCAAAAATGGAACAATCCAACCAAAGCTAGAGAACAACACTTAAAAATTCCTTGTGTCCATAGCAACATAGACTCTATAAAATTTACTATTTTATTGTAGATAAAAAATGAAACAATTTAGCGAAAGCTAGAGAACAACACTCAACAATTCCCTATGAAAAACAACATAAATTGTACAACATTAACTATTTTAATGCGTTGCAACCATCACCAAAAAATGGTAGCCATAAATGAAACAATACTAGTTTCAACAGTAACTCAGATGGAGAAACCCACAAAACAAAATAATTCATAGTAAGAAACCCATGCATAAAAAAAAAAAAAAACCCACACATGCACAAATTATTCTTTTCCCAAGACTGCCTTATAAGAAATGAAACAATATAGCCAAAGCTAGAGATAATGCCTTATTGGAAACAAAAAAAATGTATAACATTAACTATTTTATTGCGTTGCAACCATCATCACAAAATGGAAGCCACAAATGAAACAATATTGGTATCAACAATAACCTAGATGGAAAAACCCACATAATAGTATTTTTTCAACAACACCCTATCGAAAATGAAACGATAACATCAACTATTTTATTTCCTTGGAAAAAATGAAGTAATATAGCCAAAGCTTTGTAAACTATTCCTTAGTGAAAATAACAAAAACTGTTTAATAGCCTTGCAACCATCGACACCACACATAAACCATAACTGAAACAATATAGGACTCAACAACGAACCAAATGGAAAAACCCATAGAACAGTATTTCTTCAACACCTTATTGAAAATGAAACAATTTAACCTAAGTTATTTCCTTTCAACCATCAGAACCACACACAAACCAACAATGCGCTATGGAAATCAACTTAAACTGTATATCATTAACTATTTTATTTCGTTCAAACCATAGCCATAAAATGGAAGCCATAAATCAAATAATATTGGTTACAACAATGACCCAGATGTAGAAACCCACAAAATACAAAAATTCATAGTGACAAACCTATGCAAAACTATATACACAAAACACGAATCATAAAAGAAACAATATTGGTTTTATCAAACAATATAGTCTCTTCTCAATAACACCCTATCAAAAATTGAAATAATATAGCCTTTTCAATAGTACCTTATTGAAAATGAGACAATAAAGCCTAAGCTAGAGAACAACAATGAACAATGCCTTATGGAAATCAACATAAACTCTATAATGCTAACTTACAAATCCATGCAAAAATTTAGTCTTTTCTTAATAGAACCTTACCAGAAGTTGAAACAATATAGCGTTTTCAAATGGACCCCATTGAAAATGAAACAATATATCCTAAGCTAGAGAACAACAATAAAAAATGCCTAATGGAAATCAACATAATCTATATAACATTAACTAACCACAAAACGGAAGCCATAAATCAAACAATTTTGGTTTTAACAACAACCTAGATGGAGAAACCCACAAAACACAAAACAACAACCAACAATGCCATAAACTGTTCAATTTCCTTGCAACCATTGACACCACACACAAACCATAAATCAAACAATATTGGTCTCAACAATGGCCCAAATGAAAAAAAACACAGAACAAAAGAATACCTAAGCTAGAAAACAACAATCAACAATGCCATAAATTGTAACAAAACCATGCAAAACCATCGCCACAAAACAAAAACTATAAAATAGCCTTTTCAATAACACCTTATTGAAAATCAAACAATATAGCCTAAGCTAGAGAACAACAATCAACAATTCCCTATGGAAATCAAAATAAATTGTATAACATTAACTATTTTATTGCGTTGCAACCATAGCCACAAAATAGAAAGCATAAATCAAATAATATTGGTTTCAATAGCGACCTAGATGGGAAAACCCACAAAACACAAAATTGCACAGTAACAAACCCATGCAAAAATATAGTCTTTTCTCAACAACACCTTATTGAAAATGGAACAATATAGCCTTTTAAATAGAACCTTATCGAAAATGAAACAATATAGCCTAAGATAGAGAACAAAAATCAACAATGTCCTATGGAAATCAACATAAACTATATAACATTAACTATTTTATTGAGTTACAACCATAGCCACAAAACACAATCCATAAATCAAACAATATTGGTTTCAACAGTGACCCAAATGGAGAGACCCACAAAACACAAAAATTCACAGTGAAAAAACCATGCAAAACTATAGCCACAAAACACGTACCATAAATGAAGCAATATTGGTTTTAACAAACAATATAGTCTTTTCTCAATAGCACCTTATTAGAAAATGAAAAAATATAGCCTTTTCAAAAACACCTTATCGAAAATGAGACAATATAGCCTAAGCTAAACAACAACAATCAACAATGCCTTATGGAAATCAACATAAACTGTATAATGTTAACTATTTTATTCCGTTGCAACCATAGCCACAAAACGAAATTGGTTTCAAGACCAACCCAGATGGAAAAACCCACAACACAAAAAATCATAGTTACAAACCCATGCAAAAATATAGTCTTTTCTCAACACTACCATCAAAATTTGAAACAAAATAGCCTTTTCAACAACACCTTATCAAAAATGAAACAATATATCCTAAGCTAGAGAACAACAATCAACATAAACTGTATAACATTAACTATTTTATTGCATTGCAACCATAGCCACAAAACAAAAACCATAAATAAAACAATATTGGTTTCGATAGTGACCTAGATGGAAATACCAATAAAATAGAAAAATGCATAGTAACAAACCCATGCAAAAATATAGTCTTTTCTCAACAATACCTTATAGAAAATGGAACAATATAGCCTTTTCAACAAAACCTTATTGAAAATGAAACAATATAGCCTAACCAAGAGAACAAGAATCAACAATACCCTATGGAAATCAACATAAACTGTATAACATTAACTATTTTCTTGAGTTGCAACCATATCCATAAAATGAAAGCCATAAATCAAACAATATTCATTTCAACAAAGAGCCAGATGGAGAAACTCACAAAACACAAAAAATCATAGTGATAAACCCATGCAAAACCATAGCCATAAAATGCAAACCATAAACGAAACAATATTTGTTTTAACAAACAATATAGTCTTTTCTCAACAACACCTTATCAAAAATTGAAACAATATAGCCTTTTCAACAACACTTTATAAAAAATGAGACAATATAGCCTAAGCTAGACAACAACAATCAACAATACCTTATGGAAATAAAAAAAAATTGTATAATGTTAACTATTTTATTGTTTTGCAACCATAGCCACAAAACATAAGACATAAATCAAACAATATTGGTTTCAACAACGACCCAGATGGAAAAACCCACAAAACACAAAAATTCATAGTAACAAATGCATGCAAAAATATACTCTTTTATCAATAGTACCTTATCAAAGATTGAAACAATATAGCCTTTTCAACAACACCTTATTGAAAATGAAATATAGCCTAACCTAGAGAACAACAATCAACAATGCCTAATGGAAATCAACATGAACTATATAACAATAACTATTTTATTTTGTTGCAACCATAACCATAAAATGAAAGCCATAAATCAAAAAATATTAGTTTCAACAGTGACCCAGATGGAGAAACCCACAAAACACAAAAATTCATAGTAACAAACCCATGCAAAACCATAGCCACAAAACATGAACCATAAATGAAACAATATTTGTTTTTACAAACAATATAGTCTTTTCTCAATAGCACCTTCTAAAAAATTGAAATAGTCAACAATACCTTATCAGAAATGAAACAATATAGCTTGCCACAAACCACAAAACATAAATGAAACAATATCACAAAGGTTTTTTTCAATATGATCCTCTTCCTGCTTGATTTCTCTTCGCTGCCTTGTTTCTCGAATGCCTACAAAAAATGGGCAAAAAATTATTATAGGCGACACTTTTGTATTGCTTTTGCAACCATCACCCCATGTAGAAAATAAAAAATAATTTCCAACCACCTTCACAGAAGCTGGACACCACTTGATTGAACTTGCACCTTCACAGAAGCTTTCCCTCCTCATTCACGACTCTGATAACATGTAAAACAATAGAATGAGACCCAACAATTCATCATTGAAAATTGTGCATACATTCGCTATGTTTCCTGAGGTTTTAAATGGATGGTGTTATTACAACCATCGCCAGTACATGGAAACCATACAACAATTGATGTTGATGCCAAGCAATGTTTAATTTCTTTGGCCTTCTCTATCAACACGGCAAAAAATCTGCCACCTTCTTCCCAATGTGTGCCAAGCACTTTTTTTTTAATTAAAAAACATTTGCCACCTTTTTCCCGACCACCGGAAGGCTTAAAAACTGGGAAGGCTGACAAAAATTCTGACCAAATTTCACACATATAGCCTATCAGCTAATTAAAAAATTTCAAAAATATAGTTCTTGAAGTAGCTAACTTTATCCTTAATTACACTTTTTAAATTTTTTTACCTCTCATTATCATTGTTAGTTATTTATGTATTAATTAAATATGAATAGCTTGACCAGCTTTTCTTTTAAGTTTCTACAATTTTTTTAAATCAATAAATAGGGTTTGAGTAAGGCATAAGGAGGGAGGTTAGTTGAATTCTCTACCATAGCATAACTAACTTCAATGGTTTTTTCCAACAAGAAGTCTTTCATTTCTAAATGCATGTACAAATTAATAATTATTATAGTTTTAGTTTGTACTCTTGAAAACTATCTTGATTAGATATTTAATTGCATTTATTTTCAAAATGAGTCCATAATCAAATAATTATGAAAACTATTTAATTGTAATTCATTATAAATTATTTCAATCAATTAATTAACTATTTTCTATCCACATCTAGGAACATACTAAACACCACCATCATGCCTATAGAATCAGCAAAATTGAAATGTAAACTTACAAAATATGTGTGATGGTTATTAATAGGTTCAAAGTGTAGACACCTAAAATTGTCTAAGCGTGTCACACATTCATATTCGCCTAATGAACATCATTTTCTTCATTATCCCTAATTCCTCATTTTAATTAAATAATTTTTAATTATTTGATTTTTTCTTCTTCTATTAATTGAATAGTTAGCGTTATTTGAGTAATTCACCAAAAAACATCATTTCTCACTAATTTCCACCTTAAATAATTTTTAATTATTTAATTATAAGTCCTAATTTCCTCTCATCCTCACAATTAAATAATTTTCTTAATTATTTAATTCACTAATTTTCCTCCAACTTGCACAAAGAATATTCCCTCCAAAAGGAATATTCCCTTTTCAAAATATCTTCTTCCCTCCAAAATATCTAAATTGCATATTCCCTCCAAAATGAATATTCCATAAATCAAATTCAAATTTAGAAATATCTTTCCCTCTAAAATATCTTTAAACAATTTCCATGAAATTAGGGATATTTTGGGCTCTCGTGAATTCTCCACCTTTGATCTCCCTGATTTACTCTTAACCGTTTATCTTCATCTTCAATCTCCATTGTTGATTACATATATGCATTTCTATAAATGAAGCCAAAAATTTCATCAAAATTATTCATAATCTTCATGAGCTTGAGCATTCATTATTCTTGAGCAAAATTGAGCATTAATTATGAGTCACATTCATCATCTTATCTTTTGCAACATGGGTTATGCACAATTTGACACTAACTCATTTGACTGCAAAATTCGACGAAAATATCTCACGAAATATGTATAATTTGATGTATCGTTGGGTGCTTGTAAAATTTGATGTGTAATTTTCAATTTTTTGAAAGTTTATCCTCGATGTTCGTCGAAATGTCAACTATCAGTTTCGTCAAAATTTTGACAAACATGAAAAATAGAAAAAAATCAAATTGTGGCAGACATAATGAAAAGTGAGTTTGCTGATTTATTGCGACAGTGCTTTTCTCTACTTGAGATAGTTTGTGGAGAACTAAGGACAATTTTCTTGGGAAAAATCAGAAAAAATTCAAGAAGATATCGCCAGGTTGAGGGTAGTCATTGTCTTTTTGTAGAATTCAATTGTGAAGTCAGATTTGTAGTTCCAGGTTTGAAAATCATATTTTAAAGAAACATCTCATCAGATTTTATTTTTAGAGGTTTAGGGTTTTGAGAATTTCATGTTCAGATTTTGTTGTGTGGAATCACCATAAGATCACAACCAAGGAATAGATTCTTGTGACTGTAATTATGTGATCCATAACTCTATTGGTCATGTGGCATAGTTGTGTTATAACAATAATAGGATGTATTCATGTGTGACCCAAGTTTAATGTGGCTATGTTGTGATAGAAATGGAGGCACTCATATAAAGTAGTTAATTTAGGTTGTATAATGTAGGTGTCAATCATCATTTGGTGCATTCAGGCTGTCTCAAGTTTAACAGGTTAGGATGTAATTATAGCATGATCAAAGAGTGATTACCTCTTGCTGCAATAAAGAGTGTATAACTCTGGTTGATATGTAGAGTGGTTGTATTATATCAATTATGTAGTGCATTCAAGCACAACCCATGTTTAATGGGCTATTCTAGATAGTGATCAAGATTTTCTAAACCTTATGAATGTTACTTAAAAGTGTATAGCTTAAACTACAAACTAAGTTTTTTACATACTTGAATGCAATCTTTGGTTAGCGCAAAATATAATAATGTGATATGCTAATAACCATTATAGAAAGTATTAAAGCAAGACCCATGATATATATGATACATTTCCCTGATCAGGTTTACATACCTTAATGATCAAGCACAAGCTTCCCACACACTCTAGGATACAATCCAAGATCATACCACAACTTTGTCAAGACAACTAATTTTCTAACCCAAGATTTAAGGTTGTTTTTTAATACCAATAGAAGCATTGGTAAGAGCATGATTAGGATACAAACCGTAGGCCTCCGTAGAAACATAAACAATAACTATAGCGGATTAGTGAGGTTGCAATACCAAAAATATTGAGACATTGTAGGTAATAACAAAATCTTGCAATTTAAAGATTCTAGCCAATAAAAAGCACACTATGTAGCTTAGTGACATTTGTAAATGCAATCTATGGTAAGAAGAATGACAGTCACTTGAGATGTGACAACCAAAAAGAGGCTAAGCAGTGACAAGATAATAAAGCTAAAACCTTGCATAGTAAACTGGAGATTTTAACAGTGAGTTTCCTTACCCCCTTGCTGACCTTAAGGGTTTTTCAAATGTTTTTGGTAGTGTTAGACAAGGAAAATGCAATCAGGGAATGACTATCCAAATGAAGTAATAGTGGTAATCATAGGTTCAATGTTTCTTCTTAGCCATTAATGTATAATGGAGGTAGTGGATTGCATGTTTGAGCAATGTTTTGAGACTCATCAAAGATGGAAGAATAGTGAATAATACCTTGTGGATTCTGAAGTAGTGTCAATAAGGTTGAAGGATCTTAAGAATTACAATACCATGAAACAATGAGTCCTCTGTAGTAAGTAGGCAGTCTATAGGGTATAGTTTGATTTTATAGAAGTATGCTCATGAAAGGAATCTTCAAGTGATAGTGAGTGAGCTATTTGAGATTGCAGCTAAGGGTGTAATACCCAGTCTTAAAGGAAGTTAGCAAAGTAGTAAATGTGCAAGAAAATAAAATCGTACACAACAAATAATTCACAATGTTATCTTGCATAATGCCTTGAGTTTGAAGACAAAAATCTCATTGTTTCTTCATGATGAAAGTGGTGACCTTAATGGTCAATCACTGGAAACCATGATTTTAAAACATGCTATTGTGCTTATGGAGGAAACATTTTAAGAAAGGTAGTGAGTGGTGGTTTGGAACAATGGCAGGTATGAATGACTTGCTTTATATACATACTATGCAGTCTAGATTAAGACACTGTTCTTAGAAGAGATTGAAGGTGGATTATGAAACTCAAGGGTTACCATGAAAATGATTAAAGCAAAGAATGAGATCTATTTAAAATCCATGGTCATGAAGATATTAAAGATGTCATATGCAAAACCCTAGTAGCTGGACTAATGAATACAATGCCAAAGAGGATAGTGTGCTGGGGCAGATTTAGGAGATCTCCACATTATCTAATTATAGGGAAATACATCATTTATTTATTTTTTTAATTAAAAGAAATCATTCTAAACCCTATATAGGATATATTGATATTTCAAAATCCTCTGAAGGAATTTGAGATTATGCAAATATATGTCAAGTAAATACCTAGATTACAAACAGTAGTGGGAACAATGTAAGATTTGTTGAGTAGAGCAGGAATGAGATGAGCATCAATGAATCCTATGCCCCCTTTCATGCACATCTCCTCACCGTTCTCTGTCATTCTTTACATAAATATTTCTCCATTTTGGCGGTCTATGCTTGAAAATAATGTTTTGATGAAGGTTTTAGAGTATTTTTATTTGGCATTGTTTTTCTTGGCACCAAGGTTCAAACCCCGTTGGGGTGTTATTGTTGAATGGTTGTATCCGGTTCATAGCTCTGGTCAAAAGAATTTACCCCTTGAATAAAAAAAAGAGAGTATTTTTATTAAAATGAAAACTCCATTCTGGTGGGCTACGCTTGAAAATAAGATTTTGACAAAAGTTTTAGGGTATGTTTATTAAAGTTTTAGAGTATTTTGGCTGGCTATATTCTTGATTCCTTAAATGATTTATTCAAATAGATTGTGACTAAATAAATGACTAACTATTTAGTCATTTTTATTTGTGTGACTAAATATTTTTTAATCAATGACCAAATTAGTAATTTATTTACTCATTTATAGCTAAGTTGCAAAATATGAGCAAAATTTAGTCATTTTTAGTTGTTGTGACTAAAAGTTTTAGTCACCTAGTCATTTATTTTCCAAATTCTACTAGTGTGTGCTTCCTTGTGCGATTAGTGCTCTCTCAATGTTGAGGGCCCTAGGGATAAGCTTGTCATAAGAAGTGACACATTACATCTTTAACTAAAAGGATAAATCTATATTGTCATTAACAATGATGATTCTGACTTGTTGGTCCTTAGGAATGGGTCACTTGCTCTTACTAGCTCACTACCTCCATCGTTGTAGGAAGTTTGCGATCAAGTTCAATATTATGATTTTAGCAGTCTTAACGGTTGGAAATCATAGTAAAATCAGAATTTAATAAGTTTTGGAATTAGCATTTTAAAGTGTTTTTTGGGGTCATTAACTTCAGACTATCTTCTCTTTTGCAGGGGTGGTTGCATGCCAAATTTTTTTGGTGTAAAATTTTAGAATTATTAGATTTTGTTACCTGTCTATGAATAAACATTATTGGAGTGTGAGTTTGATATTTTTTGAAGATCTAAATAGTCAAGCTTGGTAAATAAAAATCATGTCAGATAATATTAGTCCAAAAAAAAATGAAGAGACACTTGATAGATTGTGGGCTAGATTGAAAAGAAAGGGTGATGGGAAATTTTATTATCCTTGAAATAATTGCAAGGGCTTAAAGATGAGACAACTTTTAATCACAATAGTTGAGAAACATTGTAGGCAACATGGTCATGTTGAAGGGGGGCATGATATGTGTTTATATTGATTGAATTTGTAAATGTTTATATCATTTTAACATTATATATATATATATATATATATATAATCACTTGATCATGATCATGACTTATTTGTGTCTATCATTATTATAAAGGTAGGGTTCCCTAGGGCAGATGATATGGATTATCACAACCCAAAGAATGTGGTTTTGTAAGCGGATTAACATGGAGCTGTGAATATCGAAGATGAAGTTAATGATCCTATGGAAGAAGATGATCATGCCCCATAAAACATAGTTGAAGATGATGGTACAAATACATTGATCCATGACACATTCAGTGGCAGAGTTGATCATGATGATCAAGATGAATTTGATGATGTTCATGATTTACCTGTACTTGAAAAAGAATACGAGCCCCTTTATGAAGGCTCCCAAACAAATCTTCTCTCTGCTGCATTGTTGTTGAATTTAAAGGTTATGAATGGTTTATCAAACATATCGATCTCACAAATGTTAAGGTATGTAATATATGTCATCTTTTTTCATCTATTTTAATTGTTGTTAGTTCATCACTAGTAAATAAATGATGAAATATGTACCATTAATATTCTTTATATTAACAAATTATTTTTTGTTGTAGATTGATTGGTGAATTTTTGTTACCACCATCAAATATTTCACCTCGCTCATACCAAGATTTATCTAGCATTATGAAAGATATCAGAATGGAGTATCAAGAAATAGATGCATGTCCCAATGATCATATTATATATCATAAACAACAAGAATTTGCAATAGAATGCCCAAAATGTCATATCAGTAGATATCGAATAGATCAACTAACAAAAAAGGTGTCTCGCAAGGTTCTTCATTATATTCCCATTATTCCATGTATGCAACGATTATTTAGGTGCCAAATCTTAGCACAATTTATGGATTACCATGCAAGAAATAGAAGTGGAGATGACATTCTTCAAATGCATGTGGATGGTTTTGCATTTAGGGACATGGAGGAAAAATGGCCACACTTTAAAAAAGAACCTCGTAATTTCAGGCTTTCATTGGGAGCGGACGGTGTCAATCCATTTGGAGAGTTGAGATCTATTTACTCGGTGTGGCCTATTTTTTTATCAACAATAACATTCCTCCATGGATGTCAATAAAGAGGGAGCACATAATGTTGTCAATGATTGTTCCAGGTATTTTTTTACATCAATTTTCTTTAACGTAGTAGCATCTCATTTATCTTATTTATTGCATAATGACTTATATTTTTTTCATTCAATATTCATGTACATTAATTTATATATATTGCAATAAAATGGTTATAATAATTATGTAATGTGTATGTTCATTCAACTAGGTAAGTACCAAGTTAAAGATATGAATCTATATATCAAGCCTCTAATCAACAAGTTACTAAAGTTATGGAATGGCGTCACTATGTATGATGTCTCTAGACCAATAGGACAAAGACAATTTCAATTCCACGCAATCCTTGTATAGACAATTCATGATGCCCCAGGGCTAACACATTTTTGTGGTATGTTATAATGTTTGACTGCACTTTAATAGTATTTAATTTGATGAAGTAGATATCATGCATGTTTTTAAAATAATCTATTCATTATATATAATTATAAAAATTGACATATTTAATCCAATTATATATGATCTTGCAGGTCTTCAAACAAAGGGAAAATTTGTATGTCCAATTTGTGGTCCCAAGATGAAATCTCGTCATTCAACAAGTTTAGGAAAGTAGGTGTTTGTTGAGTATAGGCACTTCATCCATAGAAGTCATAAGTATCGAACTACTGAAAAACATATTTTGAATGGGAAAGAGGAGACTGCATCAAAACCTTGAAGAATGACACCTCGCCTATGGAAGTTGGAATGTAATAGAATTAATCATCAAGGTTATACATCAAATCAAATTGTTTATCTATCATATATGATATGTTTTGAATTTATATTTTTATATTGTGTTGTGTTTACTCATGTTGTAATTGACAATGATTGTCATTGTTAATTTGTTTAACTTATATGCTTCATGAAGATCATCAAGGCATTAATGGCTGGCTTCCACAGGGACTGAAAAGTTATCCCAAAAAATTTAGTAGGTTTTCCTACTATGAGTAGCTACAAATTGTGCATTTTTTTGATACAATGCATATCAAAAAGAATATAACAAAAATGTTATGGGAAATATTGGATGGAAGGCATGATAAAGAAAAAATTGTTAAAATTTGCAGCGACATTCATGAAGCCAATCATGCAATGAAAAATGTCATTAAATTAAATAGAGATGGAGACCAAATTAATATAATTGCCCTTCCTTGGTTATTAATAGAGCAACAAAGCAATGCTATAAAATAAGTCTTAGGGAAAATTAAATTTTCCACAAGATTTTCTGCGAACATAAACAATATAATAACAAAGAAAGGTGAATTTGGGTCAGGGATGAAAACACATGATTGGAATACCTTCATTAAGGTAATTATTCTGGTATATTATATGCACTAGTATGATGCATGTACTTTTCAGTGTATTATGTTTACTACTTTTGGAAAAATAATGAAAATATCATTTTATAATTGTTGCAGTACATTCTACCTCTATCTCTCCCAGACAATTTTGACAACAATGTCAAGCAAGTTATATATGATCTTGGAAAATACATGAGGTAAGTAGCAATATTTTTTCAATTAATTGTATACATCTTATAATTTCTATTTATTTTACTTGTTATGTAATATACTATATATTTTGTTAAATCTAGTTAATATATTTGCGCCTTGAATCACTTGTAGATGGTTGTCATCTAAAGAAATCCATAAAGAAGATATAAATTATTGGAAGAGAAAAATTCTTCGTCTAATGTGTGAAATGAAAAAGTGTCTACCTTTGACATTTTCAATGCACAAGAACACTACCTCATACACCAAGTTGAGGAGATTGAATTGTGTGGACTGTACATAGGTCAATGTGGATGGTTGAGAGGCACTTGAAATTTTTGAAGGCTTTGGTTAGACAAAGAGAACATCCTGAGGGTTCTATGGTGGAGTGATATATGGTATACCCGGAGACCATGGTATACATTAGTGAATATCTTCCTAAGTTTGCAGCAAAGATCCATGTAGATCGCATTTGGGATCCCAACTCCATTAAAAAATTTGAAGGGGAGTACCTAATGGGGAAAGGTAGATTGAGGAAAGTGAGAGGTAATTATAAGATGGTCATGGAGATTAATTGGAATACATGTTACATATGGTTTTTATGTATATTGTACTTATTTAATTTTTAATATTCAATATACATCAATTATAAATTAAGGTCATATACTGTGGTATTTAACTAATTATACGTCATTTGTGAATTTCAAATTTTTTTGATACAGTTGGTCGAGAGTGGGATGCACTACATTTGTACATCGCCAACAATCTTGATTGGATGATAGTATGGATTGAATGATGTCAACAATCTGGTCGCGCATTAACATGGGAAGGTGTGGCTTCATTGGTTAAAGAAGCTCATCATAATAGAGATTCCAATGTTACACAAAGGGAAATTGATTTAGCATATGATTTAAGAGATAAATAGGTACATATAAATATATTAATCACCCATATTATTTAATTATTTTCATTCAATTATATTGATGTATATATATGTTGAGATTGTTTTCTTTGCATACATTCAACCAAGAATAAATATGTTTATCAACTGACGATATTGCAATAATTTTTACATGGTTGACATATTGCAGGTGAAACACCACAAGGCTATGTGGTGCAATGGTCATAAATTTCGAATCAAAATGTTGGATGACATGAAGAAAACTTATGATTCTGGTATAACGGCAGTCTTTCAGGTGACTAATGTTTCATTTAGAAGCGACATACATCCAAAAGTCTCAGAAAGTTAATACTATGAGATTTTGGATGATATACTTTAGTGTGACTTTAAGTTCTTCAGATAAATTTTATTCGTCGTCCTATGGTATAGGATATGATTGAATGAAAATGATCCTACGAGAACTATTATTGAACATGATAATAGATTTACCATGGTTAATACAAGGTTGATCGAGCGAGCTGGAAATGAGCCCTATGTTCTTCCAAGCCAATGTGAGCAGGTATTTTACTCAGAGGTTCCAAGTAAACCGGGTTGGTTATTTGTTGTTAGACATGATCAAAGAGGAAGGCCGGTAAAATATAATGTGGTGGAAGAAGAAGATACTGAGGAACTAAAAGATGATGTAGATGATGATCAAGATCAACAGTTAGTTGATGATGTCCCTGATGAAGATGTCGAAGAGGAGGAACTAGATCATGATGATGTAGGAGTTAATGTTCATGAAGATGATATCCGTGTGGATGATGACATTATCAAAATTGATATCGATGACGATGATGATGATATGACCAATCCTTACAATGTTGAATCTGGATCGGATGATACAGACAAAGAGTTGGATGAAAAGAAGATCAATGACATTGAAATGTATGAGTTATGCGATTATATTATCTATTTGATATTAATTTCTTGATAGCATTATATTTGAATTATGTGGTTACATAATTAATTCATGATGTTTTTAATTTTTATGCCATTACATAATTAATTTAATGATGTACTTTTTAATGTTTGAAAGGTCAAAAAATTAAAACATTTCAATAGTGATGTTAACAACCTTGAAATTAGTGTGTTTTATGTTTCATGTGATCATAAAAGATTAAAAAGTTAGTTGTAGAGGTGGTTGTTCAGTGGTTGACATATAAAGGCCTTTAAAAGGCATAAAGTGATCATTGTAATGGTTGTTGATGGTTGAGGATTTAAAATACAAGCTCTTGATATTCAAAAATCTGTGTTTTTCTTCAAAAATTTTGTATTTCTCTTGTTATGCAACACTGTACGGTCACATGCAGCCATATTTTGATGTGAAATCAATTCCACGTCATGAAGATATGTGTTAGGTTTTATTTGAATTAGATTTGAGGGCTTAAGGCATTGATTTGAGTTAGAAAGCTTCATTTCTTTGCATACAGCCCGATTACCCTATTTTTGAGGGTTTTGTAGTCCAAACATGATATAAAAGGGCTCTTACACTTTTTGTGATTACTATAGCTTGTGTAAGAGGCCCCATGGATACTATTGTAATTGTAGGATACATGAATAGGGAGTAGGATGAGAAATAAAAAAGGTATAGATGTTGTCCTCAAGAGTTTTGTGAAGAAAAGCATGTGAAATGAGAGGTTCAAGCCTAGGTTTCAATAAAACATGTATGGGAGATCTGATTTTATGAATTTTTATCCATGTGCAGACCTAGTGGGTTGTTTCTGAACATTGAATATAAATGATATACATACACACACACACATATATATGTATGTATGTATGTATGTACGTATGTATGTATGTATGTATGTATATGCATTTTTAAATGTAAATGTAAATGCAATTACTGGATGCTCTCCTAGAACAATAAATGCAACATATCATTAAAGAAATCTATATCTATGTATATAAATGTGTATTTCTAAATGAAAGTGTAAATGCAAAGAGCATATGGTTTTGTAGTGTTATAGATACAACCTATCCATAAATTAATGTAATTGAAATTCTAAAGTATTCAACACATACAATATGAAATTGATCAAACTATTAAACTATATGAGAAATAAATGAAAATAGTAAATGCATATGTATGCATATTTTTAAATGTAAGTGTAAAATAAATAAGAATAATAAAAATTATAAAAGAATACAAGGAAAGGTTTAGAGTTTAGAGTGGGAGAGAGATAGAGGGTAGAGGGTTTAAGGGTTTAGAGTTTAAGGGTTAATAGTTTAGGGTTTAGGGTTAAAGGTAAAGGGTGTTGGTTTATTTTTTACACTATAACCAAGTTGGTCTTCTAATCTACCTATGGGATTTCCAATTCCAATCAAGGGAAGCTCGAAGGACCTGGACCAACTGACGAGGACTTTAAAAATCCTCCTACACTTTGGGCTCTGCAAGACCTGAGAGGGTGATCCCTTAATGTGTTTACAACCTCTGCACCAATATCATAAACAACATTAACACATAATAGATAATCCCATTGAATAGCTCAACACAATAGGATAATATCAAATAAAATTGGCTATTCACTGATAATATCAACTATGTGGAGCATGAGATAACTACAACACAATCCATAGTAAAATATAGTCATTAATTTTCAATTTGTAGCAAGCTCTAGGAAAAGACAAAAAATTATTGAACTACACAAATAAGTACAACTTAGATCAGTGCCATATATCCATTGTAGGAGTCAAATTCATAAGCATCTAAAGGTTTATGATAGATTTAATACATAACACATAAGATCCCTGACAATATTGCATTACAATTTCATCAGTATGCATTCTCACCCAATGCTACTTATCAAATCCTTATACAAAACATATCCACCTATAATCCCATTCAAGCATTTTAATTAATTCCTTGAATTAAAGCTAAAATAAGGATTATACACACCACAATAGTGAGATGAATGAAACAACTCTTAGTCATCTTATTCAAAATTTGGATATGCATGTACAGTGGAGAGATGAGTTTGAATTTATCATTTCAACTCAAATGTTAGTACTGTTATACAACATTAAATCCCCATGAATTCAAAACTGATTACAGAATAACTTAGAACCTATATTGTATTTCTCTCTAAAACCATTAGACTTTACAATTTGCTCTGCAACTTCACCTATATTCAACCAAAAATTACCTAACTTGCTAACTCATACTTCCGGCCTTGAAATCCTTCTTATAGAAAATGAAGGAGCAAACAAGCATTGAGCTAGAAAGTGCACATGTCACCAGCCAAATGAAGCATCTGGTGATATTCCAAAAATCATTACAACAACCATCACCTTGGAGAATATTCCTGTTCATCATGTCAGTTGAGAAAAATTGAGGCAACAACAAAAAACCACAAGAAACCCATGCTGAGACTGCCATCAAAGCAAAATCGAAGGCTGTTGTAACCGCAACATATGATTTACCACCCATTAGTAATTCATTCTTTTATTCCTCCTCAGTCAAATATTTATTTACCCACCTTTGATATTATTCATCATTCGTCTAGTCAAAATTAATTACCTCATTCACCTTGACATTATAAGGTGTGCATTTTACTGCTACCTAATTTGCATCTCTTTCAAAATATTCCAAAAATGAGTTGGTACTAATGATTTTATCCATATAGCTCAGCAACAAGTCATAATATGAGTCATCACAAATTAATTTAATTTGATCATTGATGACCTCACCTGCCTGACCCTTCCACTACTGGAATGACCCAATTTTCCCCTGCTCATCAATTATATCAGGTAACAATGTATTACCCCAATCATTTAAATTCTTCACCAACTCCCTAATCTTCCTACTCAAGTCATCTGGTAAGGTTTGAAAACCTTCCAATGATTTTACTAACACTTGAGTAGGCTTTAATGATTGGGGCCTATTGTTTGTATCAAACCTTGAGGCCTTATACATGAAATCTAGATCACTTTCCCTAGAGATCCAATTTTCAATCAATGGTATCACTACCTCCTGATCCCTATCAATATTCTTTATTGCATCTAGTAGCAAAGAATATAAATAATGTATAGATAGCAATTTATTATCAACCTTTTCATTCAAATGCCTTGAAATAGTAGTAACAATCTCTTTTTGCTTTGAAAGAGATCCCTCCTCACTTACCCTTGAAGATGCCTGTAACTCATCAATTCTTTGCAAGAGTTGCTTATTTGTAGGATCGACATAGCACTTTGTTTCTTCATCAATTTCCTCTAAAGAAGGGGTGAAGGCAAGATTCTGACTAGGAGACCCTAGTGTGGAAACAATTGGAGAAGCAAGAGGCACTGACCTTGCTGTGGAAGGTAATGTACTAGTCCCTGGAGAACTTGATGTCTCCCCAATCTGTCTATACCTAAACCTTTCCACCTCAGTTTGCAACTCAACATTCCTCTATTGCATCTTGTTGTATTCTTCAATCAAAAGGTTATACTTCTCCATTAGGCTTTTCTTGTCAGCCTCCTCCCTTTCAGTAGTCTTTGGGGCCAATTTGGCCACATTCACAGTTAAACTAGTGGCCTCGGTGGTTGAGGTCTCTGAATCTCTCTTTATTATTAATCCCCTTCTAAAATTTGGATCAATGTCTGTAATATTTGGCTTTCTCCCTTGTGGGGCCAATGCCCAAATTGCCAAGGTTTCATACTCTTCACTGAAAGCAGAATCTTGAAGTGCTTCCTTGACTTCTTCTTCAGATTCTTTCAAGGGATGCTTGGACTTCATAATAGTATTAAAGGCCACTGCATCTGCAATGTCCCATTTAGGCATAATCAATAAACCAGCCTAACTCACCAATTTTCTGCCTTCCTAAGGAGTGATATTCTTGAATTCTTCCATTAATTCAGATTTCACTTCATCATCATTCTCCTAGTCTGACCTTTTAGGTCTTAGTTCTCTTCTCTCCTTATATTTATTTTGATATTCTTCAAACTTCATCCTCCATACCAATTGTAAGAATATAGGAGTCATTACAAATGCATTTTCATCTAGAAACTCCTTACATGCTTCCATTCTTGCATCTTGTACACTTTTTCCTTTCATATCTAAATCAGATAAAACCAATTCAGTTGGCCTAGGAGGGGAAGGCATACCAACCTACATGTCTTAATCATTAACAATAATTTCATCCATCAAACTCTCATGTGGTTGATTAGTTCTTTTCCTTTTCGGGCTTGGCTTAGATGGTGGTGATGGGGGACTATCTTCTAGTAATGACTCTAAATCAATGATCTTAATTGCCCTAGGCACTTTGAATTTTGGACTAGGTTGTGAAGGAAACTTCATAATTTGCTTCCCCTTTCTGTCCACTTCTTCCTCATCACTGCTGCTATCCTTTTTTCTCCTGTAAATGGGCCACTTTTCTATAGGCTAGTATGCTGGCCTTGTTTCAAATGGTCTAGCACCTTGTTCTTATACACCAAGACTCAACTCTAAGTTTACCTTTTTGTTTCTCAAAGTGCCCATAATATCTTTGAAGCTCTCCATCAAAAAATTAATTTTCTTATGGTGAGGACTGAACTCCAACAATGGATCGTATTTTAGATCCATTTTGTGCACAATATCTAATAGCTTATCATAAGCTATCAATTTCTGCTTGTTGAAATCCTACTTATTTAGGTCAAACTCATTTCTAATTAGTTCCTTAGGAAAGTTGAACTCATGCACAAACTTGCCAGCCTTTATTCTTTGTCTAAAAAGGGTAAAGAAACCCTCAAGATCATGATGCCACTTTCGACCACATCTCAAATGATAATCCTCAAAGAATTTCTCAAAGTGCACCCAACCTCCTTTTGAAAAGGAAAAATCAGATACCACTGTATAATTAGGGAAAAATGTTCCCTTACCCCTCCCTTTGAGGTTGTCCTCATGGATGCAACCTATCTGCCACATAACTTCTACAAACCCCACTCTTGGTGGCACATTGTATGGTAGTATATGAGGGGCTCCTTGAAAACCATATACCCTCAAAACAGTGTTGACTGGGTATGGGATAATGTCACCCTAGTTATGGCTGACTTTTAATTTTGGCTTCCTCCCCTTTGGCCTAAGGAAATCATGTAATTCCTTAGGAATCCTAAGTACATTCACCATCAATCTAGCCCTCAATCTAGAAGCAAAACAATTATCAAATTGCACAAAACTAGTTCTTATTACAAGATAAATCTGCAGCCCATATCTGTATTGACAATCTTTCTCCATCAACCGATTGCCTTAATTTCATCTTCTCAGAGAAGAAGTCAACATTTTTGAATAAAAACATATGCATCAACATAGAATACCAAAATAATTAAGTGTCGGTATCATTTTTCTGCAGCTTTGACAACCCCTCATGTATCCTCCCAACCAAGAAAGAATAAAATTCATTTGTGACAGAGAAGTTAGGGTGTTGTATTTGCACCCCCATGAACATGTATGCAATGGGCATCACCGCACCAAGACTGAAATCCAAAATCTGACACAATGAATAAAAAGTGGCCAAGAAATGATTTGCAAAACAATTTAATCTGAAAGGTTCCTGGTCATTGGGGCTGATATGAAATCTTGAACCTCCTGCCCTAGAAAGATGAGGTGGAAGCAATTTAGCTCTGAAAAGAGACTTCAACTTTGCATATTCTTGCTTCATTTCCTCAAGGTTGATAGGCACCAAGTTCTCACTTGGTTCACTCAAGTCAAAAATCTATTGAATATTATCTCTATTAATGCTTAACAAAACCTTTCCATCATTATCCCTAATTACCAGTGTGATAGGGTCATATCTTGCAGCTACTACCCTAAGCAGGTCTACATTAGGGAAAACATTCAGTACCACCAACTTCCCCATATCATACATCCATCCATTTGAAAAAGGGTGAGGAAAATTCCTCTGTCCATACCATAATCTAAACATTTCCAAACCCATGAGAGGAACCCTAGCATCGAATATGTTGGACCAATTGTATACCAACCCCTCCAAGATTTTCCCTTGCATCAGAACCAATCCCTTCTTTATATCATTCATTGAAAAGGGAAATTGATCCAGGAAATCATCATACAGGTTTCTTTTTAAATAGTCAATCTGGCCAGAATGTTGCTTGGCTGGTGACATCTCAGACAAACTAGGGTTTCTTATAACTTCACACTTCAAATAGCTAGGAATAACCAGAGATATGAAATTACAGAACAATATTTCAATTTCTCACAATTTAAATAAACTATAGCCCTAAAACATTTATCAACAAGCCCTATGATAAGTACAACAAATATTTTCCTTAATTCAAGCACACAGTGATAGGGAAACACATAAATTAACTCACGACTCTTTTCGCAAAAATCCCAAATTTTGGTTGTCAAGGTTCACAACCTTGCTCTTGGCTCTGAAACTGCTTCACAAAATACCTAAATTCTTTGTGACACACATAAAGCAAGAGAATTGATTTTATTTCAATGAAATTGTGCCAGTAAATGTCTCATCTACCATTAAAGCTCACTTGTGTGCTGTATGAACAACTCCAACCATATTTGATGCAGATTTAAATTTGAGTCGTTGATCCTTCATTTTGATCAAATCATCAACGACTACCTTCAAAAAAGGCTAACACAATCGCCAACATGGCCATAAGGGGCCCACCATACCATACACTATGAAGGAAGTCCACGTGGTAGTTGCCCGCAATATCGCAATAGGTAAAAATCTTGCAACTTTAGATCACGCGATAGCGGACAACCATAGATCTTGAGCATCAATGATCTCTCTCCTTCAACATAGTCATCGACCCTATCATTAACCCTTGAGTAGATTTTCCATCAAGATTATAACACATCCGTTGATTGGAATCATGTGCATCTTAAGAGCACTTTAGCAACCCACCTTTTAATGTATTTAAGGCTGGATTAATGTTCCACGGTATTTCCTTTATTCTTTCAGCTTTATCAGATGAGACATGTGGGGACCGCTCGTGATATCACAATCGACCAAAGCACTGTGGTTCAGCCATCATGGGATGGCGGCTAATGGCTAAGATCAAATGGTAGTTGATCAGTGGTCGCGCAATTTCATCCCCCAAAAGGACTTGTGGCGCCCTCCCACAATATCACTATCTGTAAAAATCCTGCAGCTTCCAATCACGCAATGGCGGGAAACCATTGATAGCCGAAGGCAATTTGATCAACGGTAGCACAAATTCGATCCCTTCTGCAAAATAAAACATTCATTAAAAAGAATGAGGGGACACCACTAGGCCAACAGTAAACAACGACATAAGTTGTTTTTTAAAAGATGAAACATAGGGCCAACCGAGACTTAGGAAATAAAACCCTGCAGAGGAAATAAAGTATTAAAATCAAAGGGACTCAGCCTAGACAAACCAATATGACATAAGTTGTTTTAAAACCCCATCAAAATTAATAGTGAAATAGAACCTAGCCAAAGTGTGAAATAAACATTAGGGTTTTACATGAAGACAAAGCTAAAACCCCAACCCTTAGAAAAATCAAACCCATGAAAGACCAGAGACATAAGGCAAGGCATGAGTGAAAAACAAGGAGCAAAATACTGAAGTTCCATCAGTGGCTCCATTTGGGGACATTTATTCCATTGGAATGAAGCGAGAATCTAGAATCTCAGGTAGAGAAAGCCAAGATGCAGAGACAACCAAAAAGGGTTTGTTAAGACAAAACAACCCCAACTATGTACAAAATATATACAAAATATATAAACCTAAAATATTGTTCATGGAAAAGAATACTTCAAGTGAAGTATAACTTCAAGAACTGTCCATGAACTGGCAGTTCCATAAGATCTCATGTCATATCTTGGAGGAAGTACGAATATTCTCCCCACTTACCATTAATAAAAAATGGACCCAACCAGATTGCATCAAATTTCCCATATTTCCCTTTATCTTCCAGTCTGGCTTTCCACATTAAAACAAAATCTCCATCTTTGAAACTCCTTGCAGTTGCCCTCTTGTCATACAGATTCTTTACTTGCAACTACAACTTTGCATTTCTCTTTTGGGCTTCCCTCCTGGTTTCATCTAATTCTATAAGAGCTTCCACTCTCAATTGCATCTCATCATTAATTTCATTATCATACATTTGGACAAACTTATACATTTCCATTAAGTTATTTTGGGGCAACCTAGCATTTATCCCATAAACCAAGTCAAATGGGGCACAACCTATTGCCTTCTTCATAGTTACCCTATCTGCCCAGACTACTAATCTCAGCTTTGAATCCCAAGCCCTTTTATTCTAATCTAGGAATCTTTTAATAATATTCATCAAGCTTTTATTGCTTGACTCTGCTTGTCCATTTCCCTGTGGGTGGTATGGTGATGAATAAGAAATTTGGATGCCATGCTTCTCACAAAACTCTATGTATTCCTTAGATCTAAAACACATTGCATTGTCTAACACAATCCTTTCTAGACATTCAAATCTAGTCAATATGTTGCTCATTAGATCCCTTAATGTGTTTACAACCTCTACACCAATATCATAAACAACATTAACAATAACATATAATCTCATTTAATAGCTCAACATAATAGGATAATATCGAATAGAATTGGCTATTCATCGATATTATCAACTATTTGGAGCATGAGATAACTACAACACAATCCCAAGATAAAATAAGTCATTGATTTGTAATTTTTAGAAAGCTCTCGGTAAAGACGAACAAATACTGAATCATACAACTTAGATCAATGCCATATATCCATTGTGGGAGTCAAATTCATAAGTATTCAAGGGTTTATGCAGGATTTAACACATAACATATACGATCCCTGATAACATTGCATTGCAATCTCATCAATATGTATTCTAACCCAATACTACTGATCAAATCCTTATACATAACATATCCACCTATAATCCCATTTAAGCATTTTAATTAATTGCACTTGTCAACAAATGATAGTAAGAAGGGATTGGTTTTGATGTGAGGAAACACCCTAGGGGAGGGATTATTGTATAATTGTTCCAACATAGCTTGATGGAACACTGGATCTTTGCTCATGCTTGGGAAACCTTTCACCAAAAGATGCCATGAATGCACCTTACCCAAAGTATGCTTAGGACCTCCATGCATACAAATATAAGGATTGTCATTTATCATCTTGCAGCAGTGGTACCTAAGATGATGGTACTACCCCTCCCTTGGACATTGCTCTCTTCTTACAATTGGATACACTAGTCCTCCTTTTGATTTTGTCAAAAAAATATGAAATGATTTCTAAGCAATGCCTTATTGGGTCAATGAGATCACCAAAAGTCTAGGACATGTCAAATGAAGGTATATTATTGACACCTATCCCTTTTCTATTCACTTGTTAGGACTTAGTAATGACTATCCAAAGAGAAAATGAGATAGTGGCAACAACCATTTATATTATTTATCTCACTGCAATCCATTTCATGGCTATAGTCATGTTGTCACCTAGTGTAGATTTATTTTTTCAAATTCATAGATAACATGAAGAAAAACCTATATCCTTTAATGGTATTGCTCTTATTCATGACTATGCTCTGTTCCCTTGAAGCACCATGATTTATGATGGTTTTTATATTGAACATCTTCATTAAAACACCCCTGTGCAAGTATATGCCTTCACTATTATAGCCTATTGTTGGAATGGATGATCAATGGTATGAAAAGGTAAAAATACAATTGTGCTTTGCTTCCTTCAATACTTGTTGATTGTTGATTGTTGTTCAATATGCACTTGTACCATTGTAATGCTTGATGTCCTACATGAACCTTCATGGCTGTCTTGTAGCATAACCTCATAGTTGTTGTTCATATACACTTGTACTATGGCCTTGGCTTCCAAAATGAGACCTCTCTTGAATCATAACTACTTAATTGTCATTTGTAACTTTTTGTTTCTTGTATGCAATCATGATCCATGTTGGATCAATCATGATGACCAAAACCCCTACATGAAAGGTTATGAGCATAGCAATTGTATCTCAATCACATGATATGAGGGTTCCATTTCTGTCATAAACCTCTTGTAATGACATGTTTTCAATAGGAATATTATCTATGTCAACTAGAGTTGATGTTTCTTGAATGTATTTTCCTTTTATGCCTTTCCTTAAAACATCATGCATTGAATGTTATCTCGAAACTTGTTCGCCTAATGTTTGATTGTGAAGGCCTTGAATAGAGCCTTGTGCAACTTTAGATTTTGTTTTTGTTGTTGTCCTTCATGAGACCATTGTAGCATGCATTGTTGGTTGTCCTTATCAATGAAAATGACCTTTACCTATTGCATTCACTTTCACCAATACACCCATGAATGAATAATATCAATCCCCTTTTCCTCTTGTAGCTCTTGCAAAGGTGTTGTCCTTGTACTTGTATCATGACCTTGATTCAACCATCGATCTTATTTTGTTATGTGTAATAAATACACATAGTATCCTCATTTTATCTTTATTGGACAACCACCTATCACATATGTGGGTGACCTAACAACTCACCTTCCTATGTTATGTGTGATTGTCCAATAGGGTTATGGTGAGAGGGGCTTGACAACAACTTGAAATGCTTCCTCATTGTTTAAAATATGCATAATTGAACTTGATGCATCTATGAAATCACTTCCTTTATAAACAGATCATGGATCTTCTTAAGAAGATTGAAGGACATATCAACACAGTATGTTGCATCTTTTGAATCTATCCTTTCCTATCTTGTCTTATGTTACTAGTCTTTTATGGTATTGGGAAAATCCTAAGGTTGGGGTTTTGTCTTTGACTGAATCCCTCTATCTCTCTCCCCTCTACCCATAACCCTAAATCCTAAAGCCTAAGCCCTTAACCCTTAAACTCCAAACCCTTAAACCCTCTACCCTCTACCCTCTCTCTCTCTCTCATCTCTCCCTCCTACCCCCTCTCCCTCTCTTAGGTCTTTATCTATCTCTCACTCACTCCCTCTATGTGTCTCCTCTACTCCTAAACTCCTAAACCCTAAATCTTTAACTATAAACTTTTAACTCCTTAACCTTAAACTCTAAACTCCTTAAACCCTCTACCCCATATCTCTCTCTCCCACTCCCTCCTCCCTCTCTTTTCCCTCTCTCTCAAGTCTCACCCCTCCTACCCCTTTCACTTCACACTCACTCTTATCTCCCTCCCTCTACCCTTAACCCTCTACTCTCTAAATTCCCCAATTCTTAACCCTCTACTCTATCTCTCTCCCACTTCCTCCCTCTCTCTCTCTTAACTCAATCCCTCTCTATCTCTCTCCTTTCTTACCCATAACCCTAAACCTTAATCCTTTCTTTTAAACCCCAAACCCTTAAAACCCTCTGCACTTCTCTCTCTCTTGAGTCTCTCCCTCCCACCTCTCCCTCTCTTTCAGGTCTCTCTCTCTCTCTCTCTCTCACTCTCTATCTCTCTCCCCTCTACCCTTAACCCTAAACCTTAAACCCTTAACCCTTAAACTCTAAAGCCTTAAACCCTTAACCCTTAAACTCTAAACCCTTAATATTAGGTGTGTATTAAAACATTATAAAAGTATAAATTTTTGGAGTTCTATTAGGGATTGAATGATAAATGAGGATGAATGGGAAAATCTAAGGTACTTTAATATTTTCAACTAAAAAGTTAGAGTTCAATTAGGATTAGCGTTCACTTAGGGTTAGGTTTAGGGTTCAATTAATGTTCAATTTGGGTTAGGATTGAGGATGAGTTTGGGTTTTAATTAAGGTTATGAATTCAATAAGAGTTCAAATAGGGTCAAGGTTAAGGTTAGGGTTGGGGTTAAGGTTCAATTAGGATAAAAATTAGTGTTGGGGTTAGGATTAGAGTTCAACTGTAGTTTAAAGTTAGGGTTATGGTACAATTAGGACTACTATTCAATAAATGTTCAATTAGGGTTAATACTTAATTAAGGTTAGTTTTAAAGTTCAATTAGGGTTTGGGTTAGGGTTGGGATTATGAATCAAGTAGGTTTGGGTTAGGGTTTGATTAGAGTTAGGTTTAGGCTTCTATTTGAGTTAGCTAGGGGTTAGGTAGAACACCACTGTGCTTTAGTGGTCAATTACACTCAGATTTAGTGTTCAATTAGGTAAGTGCTAGAGTCCAAATAGGTTAGGCTGAATCTAGGGGTGATTAGAATAGAATAAAGTTTTTGTGTTTGATATGATATCTGTGAATTTAGTATAATTTTAGAAATGAAATGATGGACACAAAGAAAAAATAGAAAGTTGATTTTATATAGATCTTATTTCTCTTAATTTATTCTAAAATTTAATTAATAATTGTTTAATTAATTTAAATTAATATTTAATTTAATTTAATTTTAATTGTATTAGATAATTAGTAAACTAAATAGATAATAAATATTTTTATGGATTTTAAAAATTAGAATTTAGTTTAATTTTATTTGTAATGTCAAATATTAAAATTTTAGATTGAAATAATTAATTTATTTTAAAATATTTATAATTAATGTTGAATTTATAAACTAATATTAAGACATTAATAAATATAACCCTAATAATATGTTATTAGGATTAGGGTTAGTGTTAGTAATAAATTAGGGTTAGAATTATGGTTCACTGTGTGTTAGGGCTTAATTAGGGCTAGTGCTCATTAAGGGTTAGGGTTTAAATATGATTCAATTGGGGTTAGCTAAATTAGCTAGGATTTAGATGGCTTAGGTTAGGGGTTAGAAATAGTGTTTAATTAGTCTTAGAGTTAAAAATAGGTTCAATTAGGGCTTAGGGTTAAAATTAGATTCAATTAGGTTAGGATCAAATTAAAGGTAGGATTATATTTTAATTAGGGTTATGATTCAATTTATGGCTAGGGCTTTGGTAAATTATAATTATCTCACATATATGAGTTTGGGGTTAGAGCTAGGATCTTGACTTAATTAAGCCTCAGACTTACAAGGTTAACGCTAGGCTTCACCTTAAGCCCAAGGTTAGGGTTAAGGTTACAATGGCTCTGATTAGGCTATAATTAGAGTTAAGGTTGTCACGAGAACTATGGCTAGTGTTAAACTAAGGATTATGAATAGCAGTAGAATTATGGTTAGGGTTAGAATTATAATTAAGATTATAATTAGGGTTAGCATGAGAAGGGTTAGGATTATAATTATAGATTGACTTAGGGTTGGGATTAACATTAGGGTTAAGGTTAGGTTAGGTTTACCATTTAATTAGAGTTGGGGTTCTAGGATAAAGCTTGGGTTCAATGATAGGGTTAGGGTTGGGGTTAGAGTTAGTTAAATTACAAATAGGGTTAGGGTTCAATTAGGTTTAAGGTTAAGGTTAGATTAGGGTTATGATTCAATCTCATCAATAATTCTCACTCTAACTCTAACCCTAAAGTTAATTGTAAAACTAACATTGACACTATTTTTAACCCCAAACCTAACTAAATATATATCTAACCCAAACCTTAATTCTATAACTAAAAGTAATTCTAATCTTGTATTTCATGTTGTGTTGCAAATGCTACTAGCATATATATATTATTTATTAATATATACAAAATACCCCTTCTCCCTCTCTGAGGTCTTTCTCTCACTCACTCACTCCCTCTATGTCTCTCCCCTCCACCGTTAACCCTAAACCCTTAAACCATCTACCCTCTACCCTTAACCCTCCCTCCCTCTATCTCTCTCCCACTCCCTCCCTCTCTCTCTCTCAAGTATCTTCAATATCCTACCCCCTCTCCCTCTCTTAGGTCTCTCTCTCACTCACTCACTCCCTCTATCTCTCTCCCCTTAACCCTAAACCCTAAACCCTAGAACCTTAACCCTTAAACCCTCTACCCTCTACCCTCTATGTACTCTCTATCTCTCTCCCACTCCCTCCCCCTCTCTCTCACTGAATCCCTCTATCTCTCTCCCCTCTACTCATAACCATAAAGCCTTAACCCTTAAACCCCAAAACCTTAAACCCTCTACCCTCTACCCTCTACCCTCTCTCTCTCTCTCTCAAGTCTCTCCCTCCTACCCCCTCTCTCCCTCTGTGGTCTTCTCTCTCTCACTCACTCTCTCTATCTCTCTCCCCTCTACCCTTAACCCTAAACCTTAAACCCTTAACCATTAAACTTTAAACCCTTAAACCATATACCTTCTATCTCTCTCCCATTACTCCCTCCCTCCCTCCCTCTCTCTCTCTCACTCCTAAGTCTCTCCACTCTACCCTTAGCCCTCTACCCTTAACCCTTAAATCCTTAAATCCTCTACACTCTATTTCTCTCCCACCCCCTCCATCTCTCTCTCTCAAGACTCTCCCTCCTACCCCCTCTCCCTCTCTCAGGTCTTTCTCTCTCACTCACTCCCTCTATCTCTCTCCCCTCTAATGGAACTTTATGTTCCATTCCCACTCCTGCCCTCCTGGGTGTTACCTGGGTCTTCATGGTGCCCACTCCCTCCCTTGGGCTGGTGGTTTTAGCTTTATTTCGCAGCAAACCCTTTTATTTTCCACTCTTGGTTGGAAGATTTATCATGTTACTTTTGAGGGGTTTTAAAATGAATTCTATGTCCCATCGTCTGCCTTTGTGCTTTCGAGTCCCTTCTTTGTTTTACTTTCATTTTATTTCTCTCCTCGGCAGTAGTTTCCTTTATTTTCCTAAGTCTTGGTTGGCCCTGTGTTTCATCATTTAAAAAAAACTTATGTCATTTTTTACCATCCGCCTAGTGATGTCCCCTTTTCCTTTTAATAAAAATTTTGTTTTTAGAAGGATGAAGTTCGCGCAACCGTTGGTCAACTATCATTTGATCTCAGCCGCTCCCCACCATCCCGCGATGACCCCACCACACCACTTTGGTTGATCATGATATCATGGGCAAGTGCCACGTGTCTTATCTGGTGAGGCCGAAGGTGATAATTTTGGTTGATCGTTGATCAATTATCATCAGATCTTAACAGTTGCCTTGCATCGCATGATCAAAAGTTGCAATGTTTTTATTGATCGCGATATCATAGGCAAGCGCCATGTGTCTCATCTAATGAAGCTAAAGGAATGAAGGAAATACTGTGGTAAATTAATCTAGCCTTGATACATTAAAAGGTGGGTTACTAAAGTGTTCTTGAGGTGCACATGTTTTAAATCAGTAGATATGTTATAATCTTGATGAAAAAGCTGCTCGATGGTTAATAATAAGGTTGGCGACTATGTTGAAGGAACAAGATCACAAATGCTCAAGATCTATGGTTTCTCGCCATCGCGTGATCCAAAGTTGCAAGATCTTTACTGATTGTGATATCATAGGCGATAGCCACATGGACTTCCTTGGAAACATATGGTATGGTGGGCCCCTTATTGCCATGTTGGCGATTGTGTCAGCTTTTTTTGAAGATGGTCGTTCGATGATTTGATCTAACTGAAGGATCGACAACTACAATTTAAATTTGCATCAAATATGGTTGGAGCCATTCGTGTAGCACGTGAGTGAGCTTTGTTGGTGGATGAGACATTTGTTGGATGATTTGATCGTCCATTCTATTAAATTATTGGGTCATTTCTGCTAATGGTAAATGGGTAACTAAATATTTAACCGAGGAAGAATAAAAGAATAATATGTAAATGGATCACTCATTCACTCCCTCTATCTCTCTCCTTAACAAAAGTGCGGCAAGCATAAGCCATGCAGATGCCCATGCCTTTTTGTAGGCTGGGTGGCCATTGCATCGCCATACTACTCGTTGCCGAGGAGATCCATGTGGCGCCCACCCATGATATCGCAATCAATAAAGACCTCTCAAATTTTGATCACATGATGATGGGAAACAGTGGATCTCAACAATTAGCAATCATGTTTGTTCAACACAGTCGCTAGCCTTGTTATTAACCATCGAGCACCTTTCTACTAAGATTATAACATCTCCGTTGATTTAAAACGCGTGCATCTTATAACTTCTTTAGTAACCCACGACATAATGTATTAAAGATGCATCAA